>CAUYRH010013691.1:0-117618 GCA_963574655.1 Perodicticus potto
ATTAAATCATAGCTGTATACATTAGTGCAATCATGGGGTACAATGTGCTGGCTTCATATACAATCTGAAATATTTTTATCCAACTGTTCGACATAACCTTCATGGGATTTTCTCATATATTGTATGAAAACATTTGTATTCCGCATTTAGCAGGTTTCACCTGTACCCTTCTGAGATGCACATATCACAATCATGGAAGAAAAAGTATCCAATGTATTCAGCCCTGCTATGGTACAGGAGAATTCTTAAAGTCCTTTCAGCTATTATTCTAGAAAGATGGTGCTAAAAAACAGCTGACAGACGCTTTTATGAAGGTTGAACCTGATTTATCTTCTTTGGGAGGACATTATGGTGGTATCTCCCATTACAAGTGAGGGCAGATTTGTTCTTCTTTAATACCTAAGGGCAGAGTTAGTAGGATTGGTGTCCTTTGTGAGCAAGAGCAATTTCCATCGTCTATTTTACTCTTTGCAGAGCAGGGCACTGCTCCCCTCACTGCCCGAGAGCCTCTACCCTCCCTCTGTTAGGGAGCTGCAGCCAACTACACTCTTGTTACTCCAGTTTCCTAGCAGCTGGCCAGGCCTCTTCCCTTGAATACATCTAACAATAAGAATATTACACGTTTTTCCATTCAGTGTCTCTCACCAGCTCAAGAGCTTCATATTAACTAGCCCAGAGGATATAGGATATTTTCCTTGCTTAAAATAACTTGGCAATCTCACAAACTGGAAACTATCATTTTGAAGGTCATTTATACCCCATTTTCCATTTCTTTCAAGGACCTCTTACTGATCATTACAAATACTTTCACCATTCTCTATAAATGATCACGTTTATGAGGTTTGATACATCAGTTTTATTTGTGCAATTTAATTGGAGGTCCATTCATTTATTACTAGGGAAATTTCTGAAAACTCAGTAAGAACTTCTCTCAAAATACACTAGTAAATAGCATCTAAGAGTGCTGATCAGACTTTTAAAAAATCAAAAAGTGTGTACTTTATGTAAAATTAAAATGGATTTTTAATTCTTTTTGAGTCTTTCAAAGTTCAATCCTTCATTTCCCATTTCTTAGGCCTGCCTGATTTTCGGTTGGTTCCCTACGGGGGAAATGGGATTATTTTCCCCCTCCTTTCTCTTTCAAGGAATGAGAAAAGAAGAGAGCAGTTTTGTAGCTGCAGGGGCAGCCACGCAAGAGATTGATTCAGCAGGAGAAATTCAATGCATCCCAAAAGATTCCCTAGATTTTATACCCTGCTGCTTGGGGTATAATTTGTTGTAATAAGAAACTGAAGATTTTCTGTCAGGAAAGTCAAAAGTGCTCGGTGGTAACTTGTGAAATTTCAGAAGAAAAAAAAAGTGAACTACAATAGGAAATGTTTTTATCCTGCAAATGCTTTCATAAATGGGGAGAGTAAAGACAGTTTCTCAGAGCATATACACTGCGCACGTGTACCGTTGAACACAAAAATGTAAATGTTCTCTAGTGCAGGCGACCTGCCCCAGGTGATGAGTGTGGCTTCGGTCCTGCTCCACTGGGCTGCTGTTTACATTGGGAACCAGGGAAAGGCAACAGAGGAAAAGTATTTCTTGTGTCCTAGCCTGTTCTGATGGCTCAAGGGCCATCAGAAATGCATGGGGTTGGGTCCATAACTGTGGAATTTGGGGGTGAAGGGAAATTGGTAACTTTGTCTCAGGTAGGGATGGGCAGCAAAGGAGGGTCTGCAATGGAGAGAGCGAGCAGAGAGAAAGTCCGTGAGCTAGAATGAAAGATCCCCGAGGAGGACAAGCCAGACAGAAAAACAAAGGGATCCTGAAGACAGATCCTGGAACCAGCACATGAAGCAGTAGTTCAGGAAAAGGAAGCCTTTACACACTGTGAGCATCTGTGGACGAGGGGAGAGGTAGAGGTGGGTACTTCGGTTTTCCTTGCTTACCACTACCAAGGGAGGCACAAGGTTGTGGGCCTTCCAGGGTAGATAGCAACTTTCACTAGGGAATTGTTTAAAGGGGTGAGGCAGATCCGAGTGGCTCTGCTCCTGGTCTAAACTGGCCCAGCAGACTAAGTGCTAGAATGAGTCATGCTGTCGTGGAGGATCCAGCGGGAGGGACGTGGAGAATCAGAATGAGCAGAATTGGATGAAGGACAAATGGAAGACAGCGGTGCTAGAAGGATATTTTATACACTGCTTTAAATTAAAAGTTTGAAGACTCTAAATTACAGTAGAACCCATCAGTGTCCCTGGGAACGCTGGCTTCTGGCAGAAGGCATCCTCTGGTGGCCGACTGGTCCCACCAGGCTGGCTATAAGCAGTCTCCAGGTTTACTCCAGCTACTCTTAGAGGACTGAGCATACTGACATTGGTTGTTGGGTACCCTTGGAGCTCCTGAGCGTTAGCGAAAGCCCTGAGAGTAAGAAATTACTTTTCCTCGTTAGATAGTTGATTTCCACTGGGTCCAAATTCACAGAAATAAGAACAATCCCTGGGGCTTGTATTCAATTCTTGGGAATGAATAATGCCGGGTTTTAGGCTGAATTCTGCACCCCACCCCAAATCGCTAACCTTCAGTATCTCAGAATGTGACTGTATTTGGAGGCAGAGGTGATTAGGTTAAAATGAGGCAGTTAAAGTGAGCCCTGATCCAGTCTGACTGGTATCCTTATAAGAAGAGAAAATGTGGTACCAGAGATGAGCGTAAACAGAGGGACAACCATGTGAGGACACAGGGAAAAGTGGCAATCTGCAAGCCCAAGTGAAAGGCCTCAGAAGCAGCAGAACCTGTTGGTCCTTTGAGAATATGCCTCCACCCTCACAAAACAAAATGAAGAGCTTGCTTGTTTGCTCCCCTCACCCCACCGTGAGCTCCGCCGTGCAGCTGTCCCCTTGCCAAGTCTATGTGCACGCTTCTACATGAGAAACGGCAGGTGTGGGTCTTCTTTCTTCCCCTCCTCTCTCTTTTTATTTTTCTTCTTCTTTCACCTTCTTTTTATTTATTTCTAGACTCTGAATTCAGAGAGCCCTTCGGAATTATATTAAAAGGGCTTATATTTAAAAGGTTAAATTAAAATTCTTGGGGCTTGATGAACACTTCCCCCCATGGCTGTGTAAGGGCTAATGCCCCAGTGTCAAGACAAGGGGCTGTGGGTGGCACCTGTAGCTCAGTGGGTAGGGCGCTGGCCACATACACCGAGGTTGGCAGGTTCAAACCTGGCCCGGGCCAGCTAAACAATGACAACTACAACAAAAAAATGGCCAGCTGTTGTGGCGGGTGCCCGTAGTCCCAGCTACTTGGGAGGCTGAGTCAAGAGAATTACTTAAGCACAAGAGTTTGAGGTTGCTGTGAGCTGTAATACCATGGCACTCTATCGAGGGGACAACAGCTCGAGGCTCTGTCTCAGAAAAAAAAAGACAAGGGGCTGTGACAAAGAAATCAACCTTACAGAACTGACAGCAAAGACAAAGAGGCCCTGATTAGGTAAGCCTGGTAACTCAGTATTTTCGCACATATATACACACACAGAGCTCAAAATCTTGTGCAAAGGTGCTGCCACCAAAGATACTTTTTTTTTTTTTTTTTTTTGAGACAGAGCCTCAAGCTGTCACCCTGGATAGAGTGCTGTGGCATCACAGCACACAGCAACCTCCAACTCGTGGGCTCAAGCAAATCTCCTGCCTCCGCCTCCCAAGTAGCTGGGACTATAGGCGCCTGCCACAACCGCCCAGCCATTTTTTGGTTGCAGCCATCATTGTTGTTTGGCAAGCCCGGGCTGGATTCGAACCCTCCAGCTCAGGTGTACGTGGCTGGCGCCTTAGCTGCTTGAGCCACAGGCACCGAGCCTCAAAGATACTTTAATTGAAAACTACAGCATGGAAAAAATGATTAAGTGGCTAAAGGATTACTGTCCATATGAATAAGCAAAGAAGAAAACATTTGTTCACTTATCAGGTGAAGTAATCCCGTAAACCTCACCATAGACAATAAATGACAACAGAAGTGAAAAGGACGTTGGATGAAGTTCAGATACTCATTTCGTCTTCTGGCTAGAGAACCAGCTCTGATATATTCCCTAGGGCCTACTCCAGGGGCCTGGTTTAGGAAAGCTCTACATGACATACAGCCGCTGAGGACCCCACGGCCCTTCAGGAACAACCTTCAGTGACAGAGACTGAAGCAAGCATCCTCCTCTGAAAGCAAACTAACCACCTCTGCACATCTGGAGAGGAGGGAATGAGAAAGGCAGGCCCAGGCAGGTAGTGGGTGTGTGACTGCTCCCATCCCTCACCCAGGTCCCCACACTAACGTGCGCCCAGCAGGTTCTGCTGGCTCCTGTACCAGGCTGTCACGGTGATTGACAAAAACCCACAAAAGAGCAACTGTAGGCTTTGAAGAAGAAAAGGCAGCTTGAAAACAGTAGTAGAAGGTACTGCTGAGAGGAAGCCTTACAGTTTACCAACTTTTCTGCCAAAGCTTGAGGAAAAAGTTAAAAAAAATAAATCATCGGCAAAGCGAAAACCAATGTAGCAGTATGTGATTACCCGCAATCCTGAAGTTCCAAATCCTTGACTTGTAAACATGCCAGGCTCACAAACTACTGGGTGCTTTCTACTTTTCTTTCAACCTACCTTCTTTTTTTTTTTTTTTTTTTTTTTAATCAACACAGTACAGAATCTAGGGGAGATGAACTTTCACTCGTACCGTCTTTCTCCTCCTCAATGGGGTCCATACCATTCTTCTCTCCCTGATCACACCTATTAAAGTCTTTCCACCATTCTTGTTCTTCTGCCTCTTTCCCAAGTTACTCACAAAAATGTCATTCCCACCGCCACAAAACACTATTTATGGACAACAAAATCAATACCAACCAATCTCATTCTACAATGCAGGCTTTGATCAAGGAAGAGGTGAAGTACCTTATTCTGAAATAAATTTAGATCAAATACAATAAAAATCAGTGTTACCCATTCTCAGATTTTCTTGAGGAATGAGTGACATTTTGGTGGGTGGGAGTACAATTTGGTGAGTTATCCAAATTATTTTTTGTTTTCATTTTACATTTTTTGACTAATAATAATTATATATATTTAAAGGTACATAATGATGTTTCAATACATATAATGTACAGCAATCAGATCAGGGTAATTAGCATATCCATCATCTCAAATATTTATTATTTCTTAGGATTGGGAAAATTCAATATCTTCCTTCTAACTATTTGAAACTATTTCTTTCTTTCTTTATTTTAGAGACAGAGTCTCACTTTGTCGCCCTTGGTAGAGTGCCATGGCTTCACGGCTCACAGCAACTTCCAACTCCTGGGCTTAGGCGATTCTCTTGCCTCAGTCTCCTGAGTAACTGGGACTACAGGTGCCTGCCACAACGCCTGGCTGTTTTTTAGTTGCAGTCGGCCAGGGCCAGTTTTGAACCCACCACCCTATTTATTATTATCTCTAGTCATCCTACAGTGTTATAGAACACTAGAACTTATTCTTATCCTATCTAGCTGCAGTTTTTCATCCTTTAACAAACCTCTTCCTAGAGCCCTCTCCTCTTCCTTCTATTCTTCTGTTATCTAAATTTAAAATAAACATCACAACTGGGCACAGTGGCTCATGCCTGTAATCCTAGCACTTTGGGAGACCAAGGCGGGTAGATTGTCTGAGCTCAGGAGTTCAAGATGAACCGGAGCAAAAGCAAGACCCTGTTTCTACAAAAAATAGAAAAACTAGCTGAGCGTTGTGGTGGGTGTTTATAGTCTCAGACCTTGGGGAAGCTGAGGCAAGAGGACTGCTCAAGCCCAGGAGTTTGAAATTGCTGTGAGCTCGGCTGATGCCACAGCACTCAGCATTCAGGTGACAAAGTGAGAGTCTGTCTCAAAAAAATAAATAACATAAACATCACGTTTGATGCAGCAAGTGAACATTTAGGAACGTCACATGTGGACGTGTCCTACAGGTCAGTCACAATCGTCACCAGGGGTGTTAATCACAGCACTGTCTGACACAGTGCTCGTAAATGGAGGCAACACAGACAGACATAAAAGTCACTGGACATTCACGAGATGAAATCCTACGTATCTGTTAGCAGGAATGGGGGAGACCTTCAGGGACTGATCTACACAGATGTCTGCATGAAGCGGTAAAGTGAGAAGAGTAAGTTACAGAACATGGAATGGGGAGTAAGTCCCATTTTTTCTTTTCTGTGCCCACTAAGGAGAGTCCTTGGCTTCCCCCTCCCTTTTCTCTTTTTGTCCCTACTCCTCGTCACACCACCTGAGTGGTCACATTTCACACTTCAGTTGGGACTGAGTCTTTCTCCAAATGAGACAAGAAGAAGACGGCAAAAAGAAAGGAATAGAGGAGGAAGAGCCCACGTGAACAGTTGTGAGGGGAAGAAAGGTGAGAGTGAGGACGTAGAAGAGCTGGGAAAACAAAAAAATGAGGGGAAATGGGTTCCACGTGTCACAGAAGGATTCTGTGCATTACACACAGAGGCTTTGTGGGGGTTTTCTTTTCTTTCTTTCTTTTTTTTGAGAAACCTGGCAAATGTTAGATTTACTGTTTTACCTTCAATTCCCTCTCTTTGACTTGAGTTAAACGGGGCTTTGGAATATATTCAGATGGCCACTTCACACAGATGGTTTCAGGAAAGAAACTTCTAGGCATGGTAAACTTTAGGGAGTGGTACAAAAGTTTAAAGTGACTTTTACCTTCCTGTCCTTTAAAACATGTCCTTCCCTAGAAGAACATACTGTTTTCATAATAAAAATTAAGTTAGCAGAACACAGGTGAATATACTGCAAAACCCCCTTCAAAGCCGGAAAAACTCTCTATATCTCCTTATCGTTCTCTGGTTCCTACAGAAAAATTAAGTTTAATTAGTATTTAACATAATATAAAACTTAATTTTAAAATCATCTACATTCAAACTTGTTTTGTATTTTTGTCTCCTTTTTAAAGTTTATAGCAAACATTAGTAATATTACAGGCTGAGTAGAATCTCACCATAATCTGCAAAACAATCTTTCATAGAAAAATGCATTGTAAGTCCTAAATTACAAACCATTAAGCAACTTTTGGAATCTGACTCATCTTATGCTTAAGATTTGACTAAATTAAACTTTTTTTTTTTCACAAGTGAACAGTTTATTAAGAATTAAACAGTAATTCTTCATTTTATTAAGATGTGATACAGTACAAGCCAGACACTCAAGACAGGTATAATAGTACTACTCACACAAAAACTTAAACTTCACCTCAAAAAAAATCACAAGACAACAGAGAAAGCAATTTCACTGTTATAAAATAAGAAAGAAAACCAAAAAAAAAAAAGGAAAGAAAATAGTGACTTTCATATAAATTGGATTCAATTTGGACCAAAGTACATTGCTGAAATATTAATTTTTAATTCAATTTGTCAATATGTTGTTTAGGATATTGCATCCTCATCTATAAGTGAAACATGTTTGCAATTTCCCTTTATAACAATATATTTTCTCCAATTCCAATATCAGGTGTATCCAGATCAAGTAGAATGATACTGAAATATTTCTCTTTTTATTGTTTATTAGATTTTTGGAATTGCTTGTTTTGTAAAATCATTGTGGTCTATGAGTTTATGATAGTTTGAACTTAGTTAATTAATTTAATTCATTGCTTAATTACTGTTTTTCTATGAATGATTATGCTGTGATTAAATTAAAACTTTTAAATAAAATTTTAAAAATATTAAGTTATTTTTATTCTGCTTACAGTTTATAATGCTAAAGGATATATGAGCACGTGATATAATCACAGATACGCACACAAATACTCTCAGAAGACATAAGCTAACACTAGAGATTATCTATTTTGTTGTATGTAAATTATTTCCAGCCTGCTTTATGTAACATAAAAAACCTAATGTTGAGTTGCATCATATAAATTAAGTAAAATCTACTAAATAAAAATAAATGACAGAGTAACAAGACGGGAGCTCAGGGCAGTGATTTGGATAAAAATGGATTAGAGTGCTTTTTTTTGTTTTGTTTTGTGGTTTTTTTGGCCAGGGTTGGGTTTGAACCCGCCACCTCCGGCATATGGGGCTGGCGCCCTACTCCTTTGAGCCAGAGTGCTTTGGATAAAAATGGATAAGGTCAGCAATTAGAATTTAGCCAAGGTCAGGAGTGACAAAATCATCACTAGAGACTTGACCTCAATCTAGTTATTGAGAACAGTATATTAACATTGTAAAATCGTTACAGCAGATGGCAATCCAGTCACCTCGTGCCCAGCTAACTATCCATGTCCTTGGCTAACAGTGAGCAGAAGGCCCACCTGAGCACCTGCAGGGCCCGTGCAGGGGGCTGACAGCATACAGCCCATGTGAGGGGCGAAAACCACGCCCCACCCTAAGATTCTCAAAGAGCACGCAGGGCATCTGACCCGTTTGCACACATTCCCTATTTTCACTTTTGCCGGAGCTAAAGAGAAAAAAAGGCAGAGTACGACAAGATCTACCCTCCTCTTTCTCCTGACTTTCTGGATTGTTCACAGCCTTTTCCTCAACTACAATTTGAAAGCAAACAGTTCAGATCTCACTCATGTGAAGTGGACCAATGCAGACTGGATTGCCTAACATACAGAAGAGCACGAGGCAACTCCTTAACGTGCGTTAGGGAAGAGACTCCAAGGGAGGCTCGGAGTGTGTCACCCAGTGTAAGGACAGAGCACACAGTCACAGAGAGGGCGTGACCCGCCAACACCACGGAACATAACCCAACATGATTACGGAGCATATTCTGGTGGATTTGGCCTCATTCACAAGAAAGGCCTCTTTGTTTGACTCCAGTTTAAGTCAGTCAAGCTGCCAGTTAATTAAGGGGTAAGTTAGTGCCTCACAGAAGCCTTGGGAGGCGCGGGGAAAAGAGGGTTCAGAAATAACACAGAACAGGCGTCCTTGAAGGTGTGTGGCCTTCCTATGGAAGTGCTACACCAATTGAACGTTTCTGTGCTTCAGAGTCGCCTGGATTCTGAAAGGGAGGAGATAGGGCAGAAAGAGACAGAGCAGCAGCATGCGGCCAGCGAGAGCCCAGGAGGAAGGAGGAACTTTCTAGTCTGCACCTCCTGGCTGGAGTCCATCCACTCACCCAGCAGCCTGTGGTTTGGCTGCCTAAGAGCAAGCCTCGAGCCCCGGAGTTCAGAGAGGTAACACCAACCATCTCATTGCAACACTGATGCTCAGAGAACGAAGCTTTATCTCTTTGTATGCATTTCATATTTCCTGAGAAGCCACAAGATTCATCATACTGAACAGACATTCACTGCTCATGGGAAAGTCTACAGTCTCAGTCCCGAGGCAATCTCTTATAAGTTTGATTAAAGTTGACTCACAGTCTGGATTCCAAAGCTGTTCACCCGTAAGGCAGTGGAAGAAACCACCTATAGAAATCCTGAAAACACCCTCAGGGTCATGCTGGTGCCATCCACCCGGCTGGTAGAGCCTTTGCCATCTTTAGGTTCCTTGAAGCCTGCATCAAGCTCCTGGTCCGGACCTGGCTTCCTGACCAATGCCTTGTTTCTGTGTTCCTACCTTTGTCAGAACAAACATCCTAGACTCTGGATTCACTTCTGTTCTTGTCGCATTGATCCTGGTAACTTCTGTTTCTGTCTCCTGAGGCTCCTCCTCAAGTGGGAACAGGAAGTCCCCCCTCTTTTGCCTGAACCATGCTGTACAGGCTTGACACCAGGGTGACACTGTATTTGCATGGTCTGCAGAATGGAGTTTAGTATTTGCCCAGAACGGAGTCCCTTATCTCCAGGGACCTCTTCTCTGTGCAATCTTCCCAGGCCCCAGGTGCTTTCAAGTTATTTTTCTAGCAGTGACCTTTTCTGTACTAGGCACTGGGCTGTTTCAAACTCACATTATGATACAGATGTCTCTGTGCCTTTTCCCTTGGGCTGATCTCAGCCTCAACTTCTGGACTTAAGTTCTCAGCTCACTGCAAATCAGGGCCTGGCACCCATCAGAGTTAAACATTCAGTATTTGACTTCAACAATACCCACCTCTCAAAGTCTACGGGAAAAACAACTACTAGTCTAGAGTAGTGGAGGCCAGTCAAAAAGCAATCACCAAGAGCTCCTTCACTGCCTCAGTGATGCAATGGAGCAGGGCAGTCTCCCTGTTCTCTTGCCTGGTTCACAAGGTGGTTATGAAGGTGAATGAGTCAAGTGAAAGGATAAACCCTGACAAATGCAAGGGCCCATCATCACCATCAGCCAGACTGAGGGCCCCACACTGACCATTCTTACTTGGACCAGCAGAGGCTAATGACACAGCCTCCAAAGCCGGGTCTAAGCCCCGAGTTCCCTCTCTAACTTCCCTGGCACCCTGTGTTTGCCTTAGTCATTGCAAGCACCACATTGGATTGTAATCTTCTGCTCCAATTTGAGACAGCATCTAATCTGAGTCAGGCACTTTGGGTATACAGACCTGACACCGTGAAAGGAACTTTATGTGAGATGAATAAATGCACAAGTGAATGAACAAAGTAAAAAGTAAAAAAGTGATAAATAAGCCCAGGTTTGGCTTTACACATTGGGTGAGAAGCCGATGGGAACACTCACTACAGAGTAGTAATCAGAATGACGTCGCAACATTGATCTTTCGCCCAAAGGACTGAAGTTCTGGCCTTCACATCAGCCCTCCCCCTGGGACTTGCCTGTACGGCTCCATGGTCCGCGTAGCATAGAACAAGGCCTCCTCCAGCAGGCCGAGGTTGATGCAGGCATCCATGGCGCAGTCGAGCACCTTCAGCTGGTAGATATTGGTATCGGGAAGCCGTTCAGAGTTGCTGCTAATAATCGTCTGGCACATGGCCAGAACCTGCTCCCACTCTGTTATTAACCTTAGTTAAGGATTCATTGTCTTCACCAAGAAAAAACAAAAGTAAACTGAGATTCTCCAAAAGGCTGAAGAGCTCCCAGGCACAACAGGGAAGGAAGCGCCCATTATTTTGCACAGATGAGCTGCCTGAAAACACACTTGAGAAACAAAAACATGTAAGTGGCATCTCAGCAAAGTAAATACTGTTTATGTCAACAAACCATCTTCTAACCAAGCCTGTGCTGTGGGGGATTAAAATTTCCCAAGAACCATTCTTTCTTCACACTCCTATGTGTATCCCCTTTAAATCTAGTCATGAAACGAACGCGGCTCTGTATCAAACTAAAGGTTAAATTAGTTTAGCTTAAAACATTTGTTCTGTTAGCTTCTGTTTAAAAAGTGATGCGAAATTAAAGCAGCTTTAGAGAGATTTCTTTGATAAAAGGAGAAACTCAATGTTTGTTTTCTGTGTTGTCTGAGTCAGCTTTGGGACTTTGTGATGTGGGCTATTCTTACTGGGGTCAGGTGATATGTCGAGATAATTTTGATTTGCCTTTCTCTAATGATTAGGGATGATGAAAAGTTTCTGATAAACCGTGAGTCAACTTAATAGCATGGAGCCTCGGTGCGACCACACTTTTTAAAACTGATAGCCCCTTATTCTTTTCTTTGCAGTTTGTTTTTTTTGGCCAGGGCTGGGTTTGAACCCACCACCTCTGGTATATGGGGCCAGCACCCTACTCCTTGAGCCACAGGTGCTGCCCGATAGCCCCTTACTCTTACACCTGTGGTCAAAGGATTGAGGAGATGGTGTATGGAGTGTGCTCCAAATGCCTCCCAGGTGAATCACTCAGCAGCACAGCAGAAAGTGATAGTTCAGGATCCTGGGACCTCATGTTGTTTCTCTGCTGTGCTGCTTTGTCAGGCGAGGAGACCAAGGAAAGTGAAGCTGGAGTTGGCCTTTCTCCCATCTCTACCCTACTGTTAACCAGTGGAGCTCTAAATCCATCTGTTTTCATATGTTAGAATTCCAGTAGAGAAACAGGTTTAGAGATGCCACATACAGCAGAAACAGCATAGCTTTCAACCATAGATAAAGTTAGACTCAAATATTAACCAGTCTAGAGTTAACGCTCTGTTTGTCAAGAGTTGATGCTCTGGCCAGGCATGGTGGCTCATGCCTGTAATCCTAGCACTCTGGGAGGCCGAGACAGGTCGACTGCCTAAGCTCAGAGGTTCGAGACCAGCCTGAGCAAGAGCAAGATATCATCTCTAAAAACAGCCAGGTGTTGTGGTGAGCACCTGTAGTCCCAGCTACTCAGGAGGCTAAGGCAAGATAATAGCTTGAACCCAAGAATTTTAAGGTTGCTGTGGGCTGTGATGCCACATGGCATTCCACTGAGGGTGACAAAGTGAGACTTTGTCTCAGAAAAAAAAAAAAGATGCTCTAACGAAGTCAAAGTACTGGGACATAGGATAGGCCAGAAATAAAAATGACTAATGTCATTGTAAGAATTAAGTAAGATATTGTATGTAAAATGAAGCAATTCTTTATGTACTCTATACTGAGCCAGGCAGAGTTCTGGGTGCCAGGGACACAGTGGGAAACATTTGAGATACACAAAAATCAAGAAACATAAAATCTGCAGGGATAGAAACAGATGAAGCCCTTCCAGCAACACCTATGAGCAAGCAGAAACTTGCACACGTGAATTAAACGGAACGCTGTCGACTGTTTCTTGGAAGCAAAATAACGGACCATAAGACAGTCTGTCTTAAAACTTCCACAGTGACCTCTGCAACGGTAGCTTACCCAAACTATGGGCTACACAAAAGTACCTCCTTCTTGCCTATGTCATGACCTCCAGGCTAAACTTAAAGAAAACTGTTCAGCAGAATGAGTTTGATCAAACTTCCCCTGACTCTTCCACCACTGCCACTACCCAATCTCTCCCCAATCCAGGGCTCTCTGCACGACCCCCTCCTCCAATATAAAACCCTCTTCATTGATGTCTTGATCCAGTGTTCCCAGACCTGGGCAGACAGCCCCCCTTAAATGATCCTTTATTCCTCCCCCTCCAACAAAATCTACCTTTTCTAGTTCATACCCTCAGGCACTACTTTCCAAAACATCAGCACATACATTTAACAAACCAATCAAACCACAAGTGAGAGTGGGGACTAATATATCTATAAACCCTCACAGGAAATATGTTTTCTTTTCAGCAAGGGTCTCCTGAAGGCACAATACCTCAGCCCAAAGGATGACTTACTTCCCTAATGGGAATTTCAAGCACCACAGTGCATAGCTGAGGGCCCTTTAAATCATCTCCCTATAATTTTAGGACGAGTATCGTCTTAGGGGAGTTCACTCTGGTCCCAGAAGAGGTACATTTATTGAAAAAAAGTGAGCTGGTGATTTTCTTTTGTATTCCTCTGCCATGTAGTTCGCATTTAGCTGAACTCACACGACCCCCGGCTGGGGGCAGCAGTATCTTAGGCAATGCAATCATTTGTAGCAGAGTGCTGGGCCAACCTCTGTGGCTTTTCATTCCAGGATTAGGTATCTGACGAACTGTCAGGAAGAATGACTCTGTTTTACACAATGCTAGACATTTCTGTGGCAGGACGAGCACTTTGTTTTAACATTGTACTGTTCGACCGCCCCTATTATTTGCCTATTCATTAATATATGTGTTCCAGCTCATTCTAACGCCGTTTAGGTGACAGGCCTTAGAAGGAACAGCCAGATGTGAAGTTCTGCATCCGCTCACAGGGACACATCTACTTCCTCTCCCAGCAAGCTGGAAGGGACTGTGTGCCAGTTTCCCTTCGCAACACTGGCAACTGTCTCTTGGCAAACAAGACAAAACCTTTCCTGTAAAACACCCCAGTGAGCAAAAAAAACGGAGTAATTTTAACTAAGAGGCTTTCCCCCAAGCTAATGCTGACATGTATTTGCTCAAAGATTTAGTCCCTGGCATTCATGCAGTGTTTACTGCCAGTCCCTCTGTTCCAGTGAGGAGTTGAGCAGGCCTGAGCAGGGCTGGATTGCCCACTCAAAGGAATAGACTGAATCTATCCTTTTTTTCCCGATACTTATAAATGACCATAAGAGGATTCATGGGGAATCCTGAGCAAGGAAAATTCACTGGAGAGTTAACTGATTTCTTGAGAGTCAAAGACTGTCAAACCATAAGTTTTTCTTACTTCGTAATATTCTTCTACTGCCTAAAACCTCATCCCACAGTTTTCCCTCACTCTTCAAGTCAAAGAGACTTGCATGGCATCCAAAACCTTGCCACGTTCCCCTTCTCAGTACTGAACAACACTCTGCGTTGGCACAGGCCACCCCTCTGTGGGACGCCCTTCTTCACCAATAGCCTGGGGACTCCCACTCATCCTCCCCGACAGGCTCAGCGGCCACCTCCTGTGGGAAACTGTTAAGCTCCCAAAGGTGACTACTGTGCCTCTGATGCCCCATGTACATATCTTTACCAGATATGTATTAATTTATATTTTACTACCCTCCTGTGAGTGAGAACTATGAGTGCAGGGCTACATATTCTAACTTCTGCCTGAATCATAAGGTGCCCAGGCACCCAGCACAGAGTTATAATAGTTTTTAGTAAAACTTTGTCCATTTGAGACTAAATTGTAGCTGGGCTGACTATGGGCCCCAATTCTGCTGCATGGGGCCACACAGAACACGTCTAGTCCCCTGCACCTGGTGGCTCTTTGAGCTCATGAACACGGACTTCCTGCTGCCAGGATTGGCCACTTCCTCCCATCTATAGACAGGTTTTCAAATTCCTTCTTGATTTTGATTCCATTCCTCAACAATTACTTCAGGTTTTCTATTTCTCTCTTAACATATTCTGCCCCAAGCTGAATAGAAAATTCCAGATATGACCAGACCAATACTCACCATGCTCATTTTATGTTCTATATTTCTATTTATGTAGCCCAAGATCATGGCAGTCTTTTAGAAAGCTATATTATATTCTTAAATATTATTAAATTTTGCTGTTTACTAAAGCCCTAAAATTCTTTCACATGTTCTGCTGCTAGGCTTTATGCATATTTATACATAGGAACTTTTTGACCCAAATAGAAGATTTTATATCTGCTCTTGTTAAATTTCACCTTTTAAAACTCAGACACCATTCAAATCTTCAGGGATCTTTTGAGCTCTTGATTTTGTCACCCTATCTCTACTATTCTTCCCATCTATACATCTTTGGAAATTTGATGAACCTGTGCTCTGTATCTTCATTCAAGCTACAGCATCGAAGGTTGAAGAGGACTGAGATGGGAAGGGAACATTCCAGAATGATGGTGATCCAATGAGCATCATTTTTCTCAGTATAGCTATTCAACCAGTTGGTAAGATGCCTGGTTTTGCTAGCAACTAACAAATTCCTTGACTACCTCTTGTCAAATTGCCTTCTGAAATCTAGATACACGTTACCAAAGAAAGCCATCATTCTATAGATTCACCTGCTCTTAGTGAATCCATACAGCTCTGCAGCAATCACAGCTTTTGTTTCCATTCCTTGCTAACCAATTCTAGACTCTTTATTAAAACTGCTAATAAACTCACTGGGCTGTAGATTTCAGAAACTGTATACTTTACCTTTAAAAATAGAAACATCTATCTCTCCCATCCTTTAAATTCTTTAAACACCATTGTCAGTAAATTAGAAACTTCATTTGTAGATTTTTTTACTGCCTGGAAGATAATTTACTCAAAGCATCTGAATGACCTTTTTAAAATCTTTTCTCCTCTTTTGGTCTTTTTCTTCTTATCTTGTGTGGCTTCTTTGGTCATATTTTCCCTCAAGTGAACTCCTCTTCTGGGAGTGGCCTCCCTCTCAGCCCTGCCTATCCAAATCCTGTCCCTGACTCAGGATGTCTTGTGCAGTGAGTCATCAGTGGAGCTGCACCAGATGACCTCCTCCGTGAGCATCTTACTCTGAAGTCTGACCCACCTGTGGTTCCTACTATTTATGCCAAGAAAACTTATTACGTAGAAACTCTTATTGCCTTTGTAGTCATGGCTAATTTAATATAAGCTTCTAGGTCTGAGGGTTAGTGGCACTGAATTATTACAAAGATTCTAAGCCAGTGGTCCCCAACCTTTTTACCACCAAGGACTGCAGGGACCGGTTTCACGCAGACGATTTCCATATGTGGTAGATCAGGGAAGGTGGGGGATCCGGGACAGGAGGTGAGAGGTGGAGCTCAGGCAATGACGCTGTGCACCCCAATTCCTAACAGGCCACAGATGGATTGACACCGGTCTGTGGCCCAGGGATTTGGGACTGCCATTCTAAGCTATTCTTTCCTAAAGATGCAGGTGGTTACTGGAGGAAGGGAACTTAGAAATTTACTACATTTTACCTATAGAGAATATTACTTGTTTCACTGCTATCCCTGGGCTGTAAATTTTGATTATTATCTATTGGTGATGAGGTATTCACACTGCTCTCCCTGAAATCTTCCTGAGCTCTTTACCAAAACTGTTAGCTGGCGTCAGGGATGCAGCTTGTGACTATGGAAGAGAATGAAAACCAATGGGCATGGAGAGATCTAATCTGCCCTTGTCCTTGTTAACACCAGGCTCCAGACAAAAAGGAGGCAATTTCAACCATCCTCCTCAACCCCCAGGTGAAAGGATACTCCAGTGTGCCTTCAGTTCTTCAATTTTTTTCAGGGATTCTTGAACTTCCTTCCATACCTTCTCATCACCAGTTAGCATGTCAGCATCCTGCTCAGAAAGGAGGACAAATAACCCAATTAAAAAAGGGACAAAGGATATACACGAACAGACATTTCTCCAGGGAAGATACACAAATGACCCAAAGCATACGAAAAGATGCGTGACATCACTTATCTGTCATTAGGGAAGCACAAAAGCAAAACCACAATGAGACACTACTTCTTACCCACTAGCATGGTTATATTAAAAAAGACAGATAATACCAAATATGGGTGAGCATGTGGAGCAAAAACCCTCATACGTCACTGGTGAGAATATAAAATGGCACAGCTTTGGAAAACAGGCAGTTCTCCAAAGGTTAAATTACAGTCAGCATGTTACAAAATTAGAGTTGTCATATTAACATATACCACTTCTAGGTATATATCCAAGAGAAATGAAAACGTGTTTAACAATAACTTGTACGCAGATATTGATGGCAACATTGTTCATATTAGCTACAAAGTGAAAACAACTCAAGTGTCCAGCATTGATCCATTTACAATGTGGAATATTCATACAAAGGAATTTTATTCTTCAATGAAAGAAATGAAGTGCTGATACACACTACAACATGGATGAACCTGAGAACATCATGCTAGCTGAAAGAAGCCAGTCACAAAAGACACATGACTGCAGAAACGTGAACAGTCCAGAATATGTAAACACACAGAGACCAAGGGGATCAGTGGTTGCCTGGAGCTACGGGAGCTGGGGGAGGACTGCTAAGGGGTAAGCATTTCTTTTCTCAGTGTTAAAATGCTCTAAAATTGATTGAGGCTGATTATATAACCCTGTAAAGAGACTAAAAACCACTGAATTGAATGCTTCAACTGGATGAGTTTTATCATATGTGAATTACATCTCAATAAAGCTGTTTATTTGTTTATTTATTTATTTATTTATTTATTTATTTATTTATTTATTTATTTTTTGAGACAGAGCCTCAAGCTGTCACCCTGGATAGAGTGCCATGGCATCACAGCTCACAGCAACCTCCAATTCCTGGGCTCAAGTGAGTCTCCTGCCTCTGCCTCCCAAGTAGCTGGGACTACAGGCACCCGCCACAATGCCCGGCCATTTTTTGGTTGCAGCGGTCATTGTTGTTTGGCAGGCCTGGGCTGGATTCGAACCTGCCAGCTCAGGTGTATGTGGCTGGCGCCTTAGCCCATTGAGCCACAGGTGCCGAGCCAGCCTTAAAGATAATTTTAAGAAATTAAAGAACAGAAGTTAGGATACAATATTAAATCTTAAATCTAATTTCATAAGAAGTTTAGAATAGGTACTTATTTTCAATTTATTTTATTAAGATAAAACTCACGTGAACTGTTTTGAGTTTTGACAAATATATACGACTGTATAAATGCCACCAAAATAAAAATGTAAAACAGTTTCATCAAAACTTCTTTTCAGGCTCAGCGTCTGTGGCTCAACAGGCTAAGGCGCCAGCCACATACACCTGAGCTGGCGGGTTCAAATCCAGCCCGGGCCCACCAAACAATGACGGCTGCAACCAAAAATTGGCCAGGCGTTGTGGTGGGCGCCTGTATTTCCAGCTACTTGGGAGGCGGAGGCAAGAGACTCGCTTGAGCCCAGGAGTTGGAGGTTGCTGTGAGCTGTGATGCCACAGCACTCTACCCATGGTGACAGCTTGAGGCTCTGTCTCAAAAAACAAAACAAATCTTCTTTTCAGGCTCTTCATTTCAGCCATACTAGATTTCTCTCCAGCCCTTGCCTATGCTTAGCTCCCTCCCACCATAGGGCCTTTGAACATGCTGTTTCCTCTGTCATGAAACCTTTCCTTGTCCTTTGTCAACTGTGTGGCTCTTACTCAAATCTCAGTTCAAGAATCACCTCCTTGAGGTGAGGTTGTAGCTGAGGGTGCATAGTGAGGTGGTAGTGTACAGAAGACAAGTGTGTGAATCTGCTCGGTGGAGATCTGACTGGCTAGGCAAGAAACTGGGAACCAGGGAGAACAGCTGGCCCCCCCATGGAAGTCTAGGATGGCAAGACGACTTTCTGCAGTTTTCAGTTTTTTGAGGAAGCTGCACATTGAGTGGAGAGCTTGGAAGAGTGGGCGGACTTGAACAGTATACAATAGCCAGGTTTTCGTAACAGCTGGAGAGGATTTACCATCAGTTTGGTGGCTGGTGGGACAGCCATTCTGGGAGGGTCCCAGTTACCAGGGGACTGCCACTGTGGGAAGATTGTGAGTATGTCATAAGGTGGGGCTTCTGAGCAGGGGCCTAAAGCATGGCTGTCTTTGTTTCACCTGCTGGGAACAAAACTCCACTCTTGGGACAGGCTGAGGGACTCCCACACCCCACAGAACATTGTGAGACCTGCCTCTGAAGGACTCTGGAGAGGTTTATGATCCCAACCCAGGTCTGAATGCTGAGCAAACAATCAGGTGATCACCAGGGCAACTAAGTTAGGAACCAGGATCATGCTAGGGAACAGAGAGGTTGCTGGTTGGGTTCCCCATCCCCTAAAAAAAAAAAAAGAAAGAAAAGAAAACCACAGGGCCACCTGGTGTCCTAGCAATATATTGCAACATATATATACATATATATATATGTATTGACATTAAAGTTGGTCCTTTCTGATATATGTATGTATGTGTTTTAGATGTATATATGTAAATATATAAAGACATTTTTTTCTTGGTTTGGGGGTCAGGGTGATTTTTGCTTCATAGAATGTGTTGGGAAGTATTCCTTCTTTTTCTATGCTTTGGAAAACACTGTATAATATAGGTACTAGTTCCTCTTGAAAGGTTTGATAAAATTTGAATGTGAAGGCTTCTGGTCCTGGACTTTTCTTTTGAGAGAGATTTCATATTGTTGATGCTATTTCAAGGGGGCAGATAGCTCTATTCATGGTTACAAATTCTGTCTGGTTAAGTCTAGGAAGGTAGTGTGCTTCCAGGTATTGGTCCATTTCCTTCAGATTTTCATATTTCTAGGAATAGAGATTTCTGTAGTAATCATCGAGGATTTTTTTATTTTCTGAAGTGTCTGTTGTCATTTCTCCTTTATCATTTCTGATAGACAATATTAGAGATTTTACTTTTCTGTTTCTGGTTGTTGGCCAAAGGTTTATCAGTTTTGTTAATCTTTTCCAAAAAAACAATTTTTTGTTTCATTGATCTTCTGAATGATTCTTTTGTTTTCAATTTCATTTAATTCTTCCCTAATTTTGGTTATTTCTTTTCTTCTGCTGGGTTTAGGGTTGCATTGCTCTTCCTTTTCCAGTTGCTTGAGATGATACATTAAGTTGTTGGCTTCCTCTCTTTCTGTTTTCTTGATGAAGGCTTCCAATGCTATAAATTTCCCTGTTAGGACTGCCTTTGGAGTATCCCACTGGTTTTGGTAATTTGTGTCTTCATTGTCTGTAGTGGACTGGACACCATGCTTGCAAAGGACAGTTACTGATTCTTGTCACATTAAAAGGAAATGCTGAGAACAGGACAGTCTCCTGGCAAGTCTAGAGACGTTTCCTGACTTGGGGGCAATCCCCCAAGTAACTCAGTGTTCCGGAATGAGATAAGATTGGTTACTCACTAGTAAGCATGTGTTAAACATTGATGCTTAGTAGTTCTTCATGAGGGTTGTGGGGAAAGAATATGTGAGGAGAGCACGTGGCAATCCTTACGCAGGCAGCCCTCATATGTAATTACTTGAACTCTCCACACCTGTTGTGTATAACCTTAATAAACAGCCGTTGTGGAGGGGACTCAGGGCTACCCTGGAACTAAGGTTAGCCCGCCTCCTGCAAGTTTGTATTTCAAATCCTTGTCACGCCTGGTTCCTTCCTGTGGCGACCGAGACCAGGCCATAGGGGCCCCGACAATTGTCATTTTGTTCCAAAAATTTGGTGATTTCCTTCTTAATCTCACCTTTGACCCAGCTATCATTCAGCCTAAGATTATTTAGCTTCCATGACTTTGTTTGAGTATGAAGATTCCTGTTGCTGTTGAGTTCAACTTTTATTCCATGGCGATCTGAGAAGATACAAGGAATAATTTCTACACTTTTAAATTTGCTGAGGTTAGACTTATGTCCTAGGACATGATCTATTTTGGAGGATGACCCATGGGCTGATGAGAAGCATGTATATTCAGTTTTATTAGGGTGAAATGTTCTGTAGAGGTCTGTGAAGTCCATTTGTTCTAGGGTCAGGTTTAAGTCTAATGTTTCTTTGTTTAGTTTCTTCTTGGAGGATCCATCCAAAACTGTGAAAGGGGTATTAAAATCTCCAACTATTATAGTGCAGGAAGATATCAAGTTGTTCATATCCGTTAGGGTCTGCTTTATGAATTGAGGAGTATTCTGGTAGGGTATTGAAATCTCTTCATGTTAGGTGTTTCCCTTGACAAGTAGGTAGTGACTTTCCTTATCTTTCTTTATCTTTGTTGGTTTAAAGCCAGTTGTATCTGCTACTAAAATTGCAACCCCTGCTTTTTTTCTGGTTTCCATTTGGCTGTAATATACAAGTCCATCCCTTCACCATGAGTCTATTTTTATCCTTTAAGGTAAGGTGAGATTCTCGTATACAGGAGATATTCAGTCTTAGTTTATGTATCCAGTCAGCCAGCCTGTGCATCTTTAGAGGACAATTTAAACCATTCACATTAATTGAGAGAACTAATAAGCCTGGTTGTATTTTAGGTGTCACCATTTTTGGATATCCAGTGGACATTTCACTGTGGAAGTTGGATTTTGTTCAAAAATTTCTGGTTGAGTTTACTTTGGAAGTAGAGCATTGTACTGGTCATTGTGGAGGATGGGTCTGAGAATATCCTGGAGAGCTGGTTTAGTTATGGTAAATTTCTTCAACATGTCTATGTCATTAAAGTATTTGATTTTTCCATCACAAATGAAACTCAGTTTAGGTGGATACAGGATCCTGGGCTGGAAGTTGTTTTGTTTTAGGAGACTAAAGGTCGATGACCATCTTCTTCTGGCTTGAAACATTTCAGCTGAGAGATCTGCAGTCATTATGATACTTCTCCCTTTGTAGGTGATGCTTTTCTTATGACTGGCTGCTTGCAGAATTTTCTCCTTCGTCTTAATTTTGTCAAGTTGTGTGACAATGTGTTTAGAAGATTCTTCATTTGGATTGAGTCTTGCTGGGGTTCTGAACTGTCTGCTATCTGAAGTTCTGTATCTCTTGCAATGCTTGGGAAATTCTCTTCCAAAATCTCTTGGAGTAGAGCATCTGTACCTTTAGAACCATCCACTTCTTCAGGAATTCCTATAAGATGAATGTTTGATCTTTGGAGTGATCCCACAACTCTGGCTCTGTTGAAGTCAGGGCACCAGGTCCCGCCCTTTGGTCTCAGTCCACACATAGCTAGCCTCTGATTGCCAGACTAGTTGGAGTCAGGGGACCATGTCCCTGCCTGCCAGTCTCAGTCCGCTGCCAGGCGAGCCTCTGTTCACAGGCTCTGTTAGAGTTAGGGTACCGCACTCCGCTCACAGGTCTCAGTCCTTACCTGGTAAGCCTCTACTTACCAGCCCCACTGGAGACAGTGGGCCACGTCCTAGCCCTCAGGTCTTTGTTCACACCCAGTAAGCAACTGCTTAAGGGTTCTGTTGCAATCAGGGGACCATGCCCTTGCTCTCAGGTCAAAGTCCACTCCTATCAAGCCTCTGCTCACAGGCCTAGCAGGGGCTGGGGACCAGCCCTGTCTGCCGAACTCAGTCCACATGGGGCAACCACTCTCCCACTGTGGGTGTCATCAGAGCTGGGATTTCTGCACCCCATCCCACCAGACACAGCTTTAACTAAGGGTCAACACTACCATTGGCTGGGCATAGTCATAACCAGGGGACTGCTCCTCCTCCCACCAAGTGTACCTTTTTTCCCACATCCTCTTTTTTCCCTGTTAGTCACAGATTCCGTCCTGATGGTTGGTGGTCCACACTATTCTCAATTCTCTCAGGATAAGACCAAACACTCTGTGCTCTGCAGGGGGCTGAACTTCAGACCGCCATGTGAGGGGGAAAGGGTGGACTGGGAGTTTGGACTTGTGGGGGAAATTATCTGTTCACTTTTATGCCTGGTGGGGTAGTGTCTAGGTCATAAGTGGGACCTCCCTGGAGAAGAGACCTGGAGTTTAGTGGCTCTCTCCAGTAAGATAAAATGAGAGGTCTTTTGTTTCTTGCTCGTTCACAGATAGTCTGCAGGAGGCCCCTGCAGGAGTCTCCTGTCCTCTAGTCAATGGGCTTTGTAATTTGTTTACTTGAATGCTCTTCCTTGGAGTTGTAGCTTGCTGAACCTCTTTCTTGGCTCAGCTCCCCATCTTTGGCTTCACAGAGTCCGATTCCATCCAGTTTTTCTTCCTCTGCTCATGAGCCTCTGCCGAGGGTTGCTACTAGTTGGCTATCTTCCCAGAATTCCTGAGTCATCTGGGTCTTTCTCCTTTCTCTCCTTTTTTCTCTTCCCCATCTCTGCTTTATTTAGATACAACTGCATTTTAAATTTTTATTATTTATTATTCTTCTTATTATCTTTTCTTTTTTCACTGAGCGCTGGAGTGGCCTGTCTGTGGTCTGATGGGGAGGTCACGGCAGTAGTCTGGCTCAAGGTGGCCAAGAAATCATGGTGTAGGGAGTCCTTCTACCTTTGGTGCTGGCAAGACAGTATAAGCAAGTCTATACTGCAGAATTTTTCTATTTCTTTTTCATTTTAATTTTATTTTTCCTTCTTGTTTTTTGTTTTTGGTCTTTTCTTTCTCTTCCTATTTATACGGCACAGGTAGAGTCTGGCTTTGCTTAGGCTGGTAAGGAGCTCCTCATTTTCAGGAACCTACTCAGCCCAGTCCCTCAAAATCCTTGGGTTACAAGCATGGCCTTAGCACTGTACCAATCAATACCATTTCTTCCACCACTCCCATTCTCTCTTCCTGTCCTCCTTTGCTTCTGTTCTTCAGTTTTTTTTTCATCCCCCTTCCTTTTTTCTTTTTCTTCTCTTTTTCTCTTAGTCTTGTTTCTCCCTGTTTGCTTTTTACTCTTCTCTTCCTTTTGGCCTTATACTAAGAGGCCACATCAACACCTAAGCATGGAGACAAGTTAATTTGAAGCAAAGGAGGAAGTGAGAAGGTAAAAGAAGGAGAAAGGTGAAAAAAAAAGAAAGCATGCATGAGCACGAACCAACAGAAAAATTCGGGCAACCGGAAAAACCAAAATAGAGCAACTTCTCCATGAGGCACCTTGTATGGAAGACTCCTGTAAAGAATTAATGGATTTGACAAAAAGGGAATTTAAAATATGGATGATTAAGACAATAAAGAGGATGGATGAGAAAACAGAAAGACAAGGGCATCCAAATGGGGGCAAAGGAGGTCAAACACTTGCTCTTTGCCAAAGATATGATCTTAGAAAACCCCAAAGACTCAACCACAAGACTCCTGCAAGTGATAAAAAATGTCATTGCTACAGTAAAGTCTCAGGATATAAAATCAATGTCCACAAAGCAGTAGTCTTTGCATATGCCAATAACAGCCAAGTTAAGAAGCTAATCAAGGACCCATTTCCCTTCACAGTAGCTTCAAAGAAAATTAAATACCTAGGAGTATACCTAACAAAAGAGGTGAAAGACCTCTATAAAGAAAATTACAAAACCTAAGAAAAGAAATAGCAGAGGATATTAACAAATTGAAGAACATAACATGTTCATGGCTGGAAAGAATCAACATTGTGAAAATATCTATACTACCCAAAGCAATCTATGCATTCAATGCAATCCCAATTAAAATATCATCATCATACTATCAAGATTTAGAAAAAAATAATTCTTTATTTTGAATGGAACTAGAAGAAACCCTGACAAGGCAATTCTTAGTAATAAAAACAAAGTCAAGGACATCACCCTACCAGACTTTAGGCTATACTACAAGGCTATAGTGGTCAAAACAGCAAGGTACTGGCACAAAAATAGAGACATAGATATTTGGAATCAAATAGAAAATCATGAGATGAAACTAACGTCTTGCAGCCACCTGTTCCTTGGTAAACAAAACAAGAACATACGCTGGGGAAAAGAATCTCTATACAATAAATGGTGCTAAGAAAACTGGATAACCCCATGTAAAAGACTGAAACTGGACCCACACCTTTCACCACTTACAAAAATTGATTCACAATGGACAAAAGATTTAAATCTAAGGCATGAAATGATGAAAATCCTGAAGAAAATAAGGGGAAAACACTTGAAGATTTTGACCTGGGGAAAGATTTTATGATAAAGACTTACATGGCAATTACAACAAAAATAAACAAATTGGACTTAATTAAGCTGAAAAGCTTCTATACATCTAAGGAAACAACAAACAACTAAAGTAAATAGGCAACCCTCAGAACGGGAAAAGATATTTGCATATTATGAATCAGACAAAAGCTTGATAAGTAGGATCTACAGAGAACTCAAATTAGTTAACAAAAAATAGCCAACAATCCCACATATCAATGGGTGAGAGATACGAATAGAACCTTCTCTGAGGGCTTGGCCCTTGTAGCACAGTGGTTACTGCACCAGCCGCATACACCCAGGCTGGTGAGTTCAAACCCAGCCTGGGCCAGTCAAACGACAATGACAACTATAACCAAAAAATAGCTGGGTGTTGTGGTGGGCACTTGTAGTCCCACCTACTTGGGAGGTTGAGGTAAGTGAATCACTTAAGCCCAAGAGTTTGAGGTTGCTGTGAACTGTGATGCCATTGCACTCTACTGAGGGTGACATAGTGAGACTCTGTCTCAAAAGAAACAAAAAAGAACCTCTAAGGAAGACACAGGAATGGCTAACAAATATATGAAAAAATGCTCATTGTCTCTAATCATAGAAGAAACGCAAATCAGAACCACCTGAGATATCAACTAACCCCAGTAAAAACAGCCTACATCACAAAGTCTGCTGGTGGGACTGTAAACTAATATGACCTTTTGGGAAGGACATATGGAGAATCCTCAAAGAACTCAAATTAGACATCCCATTTGATCCTGCAATCCATTACTATACATCTACCCAGAAGGAAAAAAATCATTTTACCCTAAGGACATTTGCACTAGACTATTTATTGCAGCTTAATTTACAATCACCAAAATGTGGAAACAACCTAAATGCCTACCAGCATCACAAGAATGGAGAATCAAGAATCCAATGTATTCAATTCTACTATGAAGGTAGTACATGATCTAATACAAAGGGATGGGAGGGACATGGTATATGGCACACCTCGGGGAGAGGATACAATTATAAGAGGGACTTTACCTAACAAATGCAATCAGTATAACCTAATTCTTTGCACCCTCAATGAATCCCAAACAATAATTTTTAAAAAAACTTTTCCTTCTCCTAATTTTTTTTTGATTAGTATCCCATTGCCTAGATATGCCACAATGTGTCTGTGTACCTGTTGATGAATATTTAAGTTATTTGAGTTGTTCCTAGGTTTTGGCTATTATAAATAAAGCTGCTTTCTATACAAGTTTTTGTATTACACATGTTTTAATTTCTCTTGGGTATCTAGATAGGTATAGAATGGCTGAATCATATGGTACGTGTATGTTTAGGCTCTTAAGATACTGTTAAACTGTTTTCCAAAGAAGCTGTACCATTTTACATTCTCAATTTATCAATTTTTTTCTTTCAAGGGTTGTGTTTTTGATATTGTATCTAAGGAATATCAACTGATCCTCTTTTAGGCATAGAAAATATTGTTAGCGCCACTGCTCTTTAAAATTATGCTCTATAAAAACAGGAATTAGATTTTTAATTAAACCTATTATATGTAAGTGCCAAAATCAGATATTTTAATACTTTAGATCCAAATTCTCCTGATGATTAATATCCATTTACATAGTCTTTATCAGAGAAAAAATTATGACCTATGAAGAATTCACTATGCTTAAATTTCTATTATTTTTACAAACAAAAAACCCTTACATTTGCTCAGGATCTTAGTCTCCACGTTTACCAGCAAACTTCTGAAAATGACCTAGCCCTCATGTCTTCCATTTCCTCACTTGAAAACGTTTTCAAAGAACTTTTATCCAAGGAAATTTTAGCATATACAAAATGAGAATGGTGTAAGTAGCTCCTACATGGCCATAATTAGGCAACTTTAACTATGACTAGTGCATGGCTCATCTTGTTCCATCTACGTCCCTTTCTCCTTCCTCCACCCCTGTTGAATTATTTCAAAACCAATTTCAGACATTGTATCATCTCTCTGTAAATACTTCAGAATATATCTCTAAAACAGTAGAAATCTTAAAAAAATTCATAATAACCATTCTTCTTAGTAATCTTAAGAATGGAAAAAAATTGCAATGTACTCAATACTGGTATGAAACCAATTTATAAACAATTACCATGGGCAATTACCAATGCCCATATGAATGATAAAACACAAAATAGTCTAATAAGAGGGAGGGGAGAAAAGGGAGAGCGGAGGGGGTAAGGGGCAGGGGAGAAGGCAATTAGCAGGGGGACAGAAGGCAATTGTTGGGAGGAGGGAAGGCAATTGGTGGGAGAACAGAAGACAATTGTCAGGATCTCACCTAAGGTGCACAATGTGAGGGTGTTCAGCATGCTTCTTGGGTGAAGGGCTCAATTACAACTTGAACTTTACCTTGGAAGTCAGAACAATGTAACCTAAAAATTTGTAGCCTCATATTATTTTGAAAAAAAAGAAAAAAGATGGGTAATGCCTGTGGCTCAAAGGAGTAGGGCGATGGCCCCACATGCTGGAGGTGGTGGGTTCAAACCCAGCCCTGGCTAAAAACTGCAAAAAAAAAAAAAAAAAAGAAAAAAGATAAGGACAATACACACAAAAATAAAAATCTCATAATACCATTACTACAGCTAAAAGATTATTCTCACCTAATATCCAGTCATTAGTATTTACATTTCCTTGATTTTCTCATGGATGTTTTCTAATAGTTTGTTGAATCAGGATCCAAGAAAGGCCATATATTGCACCTGGGTGATATGCTACATCTCTTGTAACTGATAGGTTCTCTCTCAACTTCTCTCCCTTCTCCCTATCCTACCACCCTGATCCCCTTTTCTAATTTATTTGTTTAAGAAACTGTGTTGCCCAGTCTGAATTTTGCTGATTGCAATCCCTCTTCCCCAAATGAGATTATTTAAAATGCCCTTTTATGATGGCATTTTCCAAAAACTGGTAGTTAGATCTTGAGGCCTTATCAAGCATTTTGCATAGGTGGTTTATATGCTTCTATCACCAACCGCATACTATCTGGCTACCTTTCTTCTTGTGATATTAACAGTTACTGATGACCACTGCCAAGATCCATCAATTCATTGAGGAACTGCAAAATGGTGATATTCCAACTCTGTCAGTCTTTGTTGATATGTCAGGCAGACTATTTCCATAAAGAGAAACGCCCTCATCTCTGTCTGGTAACCCTGACACAAAGTTCAGATAGGAAAGGCAGGATAAATGTTTGTTTCTTCCTACCAGATTTGACAAAAATTAGTTGGTTCCCTAGCATTCTCCAAAGGTGACCAGTAAGTTTCTTTTTTTTCATAGTATTATTATGAACTGATGGACTTAAACATACCTGATCTGTTTCAATCTATTATAGTTATTATTCTTAAAGATGCTCAAGAGAGAGCTTTTCAAGTTGCCTCCTGATACTTTGATCTCTGTCATAATGCTAATAATTTTTGAAAGCTTTTTAGATTGCTGAAATGACAAGATGTTCTAAGACTTATCTTGTACATTTTCAACCCCAAATCTGGAATGAGCTGTTTCTTGCGGAGTCCTGATTCCTTCTGGTGAGGAATGTCCTTATTTAAACAAGATGGCATGTGTGTTAATGGTACTTATCACCAGTGGGATCATCACTATTTGTAGGCTTTTCACTGGACAGAGTTAGAAAATATAATTTTTGAAAAGGTTAAAAACCATACTGATACTTCCAATTTAGATTCAGACCTACAAGGTTTCTTATTTAATCAATATTACATCTATATTTTCTTTCTTCAATAAGCCTAATTCTCAATGATGTAACTGTAATTAATCATTTCTTAATCCTATAATATATGTTTTGTAACAAATGTTTCAACTAAGTAGAAAATCTTAAGGGAAGCAAGATAGATTTTGTGAGTGTTGCAACTGACACAGGCCTAATGTTGCATGTTTCAAGATTATCATACATCCAGTTGGTAAATATTTTGTTGTTGTTACTCATCTTTTTGCCATTAGCTTTTTAAAAAAAATTTCAGAATTTTATGGGGTGCAAATGTTTTGTTTCCTTACATTGTTTTTGTACAGACTGAGTCAAAGTTGTAAGTGTGTCCTGCACCCAGATAATATGCATTATACCCAATAGGTTTGAATTTACCAATTTTCCCATCCTGCCTTCCCCAGCTTGATTTTCATTGAGATTTACTTCCCTGGGTACAGTGAAGTGATGATCGATCAGTTGGAATTTGGTATTGAGTAGATGTGTTTGTTTTCAATTCTTGTGATGTTTCACTTAGAAGAATGGTTTCCAGTTTCATCCATGTTGTCACAAAAGATACTAGATCACCAATATTTTTTATGGCTGAGTAGCACACCACAGTATGCATATACCCTATTATATTAATCCATTCATGTATTGGTGTGCACTTGGATTGTTTTAACACCTTTGCAATTACAAACTATGTCGCTATCAACATTTGAGCTATTGGTAAATATTTAGAATAATTTGAGTGATATACAAAATAAGAATTCAACATTGAGCCTTTCCTAAAATCCATCCCTTCTCTTACCAGTTCTGCAAAATCTGCAGCCTCCAAGTCACTTAATGTTGTGTCTAATTCCACCTATGTAAAAAAAAAAAAAAAAAAGTAGCATAAACATTTGACTCATTAGTTATGATTTTAGTAATGGACATAAAAAAATGCCTAATAATTACTTGAAAAATTGAGTATCTTTCTCCTATGTGTTACTTAAGAAATATCTCAAAATGGAACATTTTGCTTTCAAGTTTTATAATTATAAAAATTTATTTATTTAACATACAGGTATATTTTGACTAAATCTTAATTATTGCAAAATAGTCTTCACCCTGTATTCAATGAAAAACAATTTATAAAGGGAAAGAAGGTGCTTTCCAGTTTTAAGTTGGAAATTAACTTAACCCATTAAATCAACCCATTAGATTTCTTAGAGGAAAATGAATATCAATCTTGATGTAGTCAACTTACTTTGAGCTGTTCTCAATTTCTATTTTCTATATATTTCTCAACAGCTGGGAGTTTTAGAAAATACCATAACATTCTTCCCTGTCTCTCTCGTAGACACAATGTTTTACACAAAAGGGTTGTCAACCTTTATTCCCAGATTTAAACATGAAGGCAAGCGTTCCCCTGGAATCTGGCACATTTAAACTACCCCACAGAGTTATTAGAACAGAATCTCTTACTTAGGATTTGGCTCTTGTTTCTAGGGAAATTGCCTGAACTCTTTCATGTATTACCTTTGTTCTGCCCTGAAACATTCAAAATTTAAAAACAGAATTAAGTGTAATCTGCAACTTAATATGTAATGCATATCTATAAATTGAAAACTATTGGCAATTGAAGTTTATAGCACTATTTATGAATAAGAATCTTCTTTATTTTTTTCTTATAGGCCAAGGCACTCTCTGTAAGACTGTTTCACACATAAGCTGTCTTACTGAGATAACAAAAGCTTTGGAAACATTAGTCATGCCTTTCAGTGCTTTTCACACAGTATGACTTATTACTCACTTGTGACCTACATTTTTGTGCACCTAGCAAATATTTCATGTTCCATTGTTTGTGGCTATAGTGTGTCTTGTGAAAAACTATAGGATAGAGAAAATTACCAGTGTGATTTTTGATCTAAGAAACTGTTTAATGAGTTGCTGTTCCTGCTAACTGAACTCTACTAACTTACAACGTTACTATAACTGTTTCCTCATAATCCTTAAGAGAAACTGTAAAATATCTTTTCTCTTAATTATTCCAGTGTGCCCTAGGAAAAGAAGAACATCTGACAAACAAAATAAGGAAATTCTCAAATACCTCTAGAAAAAACTGAAGTCAAACTTCATCATATACTAAACTCAGAACAAACACATTTTTTCCAAGTTTAAAATAATTATTTCCATTTAAAATTTGCCAGGCACAATTTACCTTATGCACATATGTTTTTAATTAGATGTCTTAAGGCATTAAATTCCTTAATATTTTCTATCAAGAAATATACAGTCAGTAAGTCCTACTATTTTTAATACAGTAAGAAATCTCAAAGAGAAAGCAAAAGCATGTTTAAATTCTTTAAGGTTGCTGGCAAAACAAAAACTGGGGATTTTTGGTTTCTGGTTCCACATGTAAAACATTTCAAGTCATTACTCTGTCTTACCAAATAAAAAGTTGAACAGACTGAAAAATCAATAACTCAATCAAGACAGACAGATAAACAGATAAATACAGGAAATCTTACCAGATAAGAAACTCCTGAGCAGAGATGGGACAGAAAAAGTGAGCTGTAATTGGTGAATTGCTGGAGGCTCTATATGGACAGTCTGAGAGTTAAAATCCAGGAAGACTCAGTCTTCAGGGACCCCAACACTTTTGTGAGTTTTACCACCAGCAGCTCAATCAAATTGTCAGAGTAAATATTAGGGAAAAATCTCCTCATGCTTCTGGCAGGAGGGGAGGGAAAAGGAACCATGTTGAAATATATCAGAGACCTCTATTTTTCTGAACAAGACCTGCCCTCAGCACAAACTCATTAAGTATAACTTAACCTGCTGGGGTAATAATATTAGACTGTAACTGACGTCGGGGAAGGAAAATACCCAACTGCAATTAGTAATAGCCTTCTATGTGGTGGAAGAAAAACACTCTAACCTTTCGTATGGGAGAAGAGAAATACCGTTAAAAAACAGGCAAAAAACTGGAACAGACATTTCTTAAAAGAAGACATACAAAGGGCCAGCAGGTATACAAAAAAAGATAACAAGTTTTGACAAGGATATGGAACTCTCAAACACTGAGGGTGGGAATGTAAATTAGTACAACCACTACAGAAAGCTATATGCCAGTTCCTCAAATATTAAAAATACAACTACTTTGTTATCTAGCAATCCCACTCCTGGGTATATATCCAAAGGATTTAAAATCAATATGTCAAAAAGAATTTGCACTCCCAAGTTTACTGCAGCACTATTCCCAATAGTCAAGATATGAAATCAATGGAAGTGCCCAACAACAGATGAGTGGATTAAAAAAACGTAGTATGTACACACAATGGAATACTACAGAGCAATAAAAAAAGAACAAAATCCTGTTAGTTGTGACAACATGGATGAACTTAGAAACATTATTTTAAGTGAAATAAGCCAGTCACATAAAGATAAATACTACATGAACTCACTCAAATATGGAATCCATATATGTTTGGATCTCAAAGGAGAGAGTAGAATGATGGTTACCAAAGGCTTGGGTGGTTATGGGAGAGGGTAGATGGGGAGATGTTGGTCAAAAATTATACAATCACAGATGAGAGGAGTAAAAAATTAAAAAAAAAAATTGCTCAGAATAGAAACAAAAACTAGACAAGTGACTGCCTGGGGCTGGGAGTGGACAGGAGAGGACAGCAGCAAGGAGAGAAATAAGGAGTAACTACAAATGGTTGTGGAATTTCTTTTTTTGGATGATGAACTGTTCTAAAAATGATTGTGATGATGGTTGTATAGCTCTGTGAACATACTAAAAATCATTGGATTGTACATTTCAAATGGGTGAATTCTATGATATATGAATTATATCTCAATAAAGCTGTTAAGAAACTAAGTGTAGAGTATAAATGTCTTAACACAATAATTAAGAAAGTGCAGTGAAGGCTATGTTAACCAGTTTGACTTTTTTTTTTTTTTTTTTTTTTGTAGAGACGGAGTCTCACTTTATCACCCTTGGTAGAGTGCTGTGGTGTCACGCAGCTCACAGCAACCTCCAACTCCTGGCCTTAGGCAATTCTCTTGCCTCAGCCTCCCGAGTAGCTGGGACTACAGGTGCCCACCACAACACCCGGCTATTTTTCTGTTTTGTAGTTCAGCAGAAGCCAGGTTTGAACCCGCCACCTTCGGTATATGGGGCCGGCACCCTATTCCATGAGCCACAGGTGCCGCCCTATGTTAACGAGTTTGATGAAAGTATTTCAAATTGTATATAAAACCAGCACATTGTTCCCCATAAATGCATTAATGTACACAGCTGTGATTTAATAAAAGAAAAGAAAAGATAAGAAAAGAATTTGCCGAGGCTCATGTAACTAGTAACTATTCAAGCTAGAATTTAAAAATATACTGTCTGAATATAACATTAAGTATACTTATTAGAAAGTACAAAGAAAGCTCTAAAATCAATAATCTAAGTTTTTATGTTAACAAGTTAGAAAAAGAAGACCAAATTAAATCTAAACTAAGAAGAAAAAAAAAAAAACCAATAGCCGGTTTTTTAAAAGGATCAATAAAATTGATAATCCTCTAGAGCAAGGATAACTACGAAGACAGAGGACACAAATTATCAGAAATTAAACAGTCCACTCTTTAATATAGATTTCACAGACGTTAAAAGGATAAGAAAAGAATATTATGAGCACTTCTATGATTACAAGATGATAATCTAGATAGAATGGACCAATTCCTTGGAAGACACAATCTGCCAACATTCACACAAGAAGAAACAATCTACATAGGCCTATGTTTATTAAAGAAATTGAATCAGTAAGAGGAGGAGTATGTGGTACTCCTCCTGGGTGAAGGGCTCAACTACAACTTGGACTTTACCTAACAAATGAAAACAATGTAACCTCATCATTTGTATCCATATATTAACCTAAAATTTAAAAAAAGAAAAAAAAAGGAAATTGAATCAATAATCAACGAACTTGCAAAACCAGAAGATTGTAACCCCCCCAAAAATCAGACACAGATGGGCTAACTGGTTAATTTTACCTCACATTTAAGGAAGAAATAATATCAATTCTCTAGAATCTCTTTCAGAAGATAGAAGCAAATGGAATACTAGCTCTTTTTTTGAGGCCAGCATTACTCTAATACCAAAATCAGACAAAGACATTACAAGAAAAACCAAACTACAGAGGCCATAAAAGTGATAATCCTCAACAAAATATTAGCAAACGGAATCCAACAATGTATAAAAAGAATTGTACACCACAACCAAGTCAGATTTATCCCAGGTATGCAATACTGATTTGACATTCAAAAACTAATTAGTATAATCCATCAAATCAACAGGCTAAAAAACAAAAATCACATGATCATATCAATAGATAAAGAAAAAGTATCTGACAAAATCCAATACTGACTCATGATAAAAACTCTGAGTATACTAGGAATGAAGGAGCTCCATCTTGATAAAGAATATCTACAAAACACCTACAGCTAATATCACACTTAATGGTGAGAAACTAGATATTCCCTTGCAAAGATTAGCAACAAAGTAAGGTTGTACCCTAACACCATTCAAAAATCATACTAGAAGACCTGCCTAATGCAATAAGATAAGAAAATGAAATATAAGGTATGCGGAATGGAAGAAATAAAATATTGTCTTTGTTCATATGATTATTTATATAGAAAACTGAAAAGAATCAATAAAAAAATCTCTTGCAAATAATAAGTAATCACAGCAAGATTATAGGATACAAGGTTAATATGCAAAAGTCAGCTGCTTTCCTAATGACAGTAACAAAGAAATGGAATTTGAAATAAAACACAAAGGAAGAGCAGAGAGAGGGAAAAAGGGAGGGGGGTGGGGTCTCAGTGTATGACACATCTCGTACCCTCAATGAATCCCCAACAATAAAAAAAAAAAAGAAATTAAACACATAATATTATTTATATTAGCACCCCCCAAATAAAATAGTTAATCTAACAAAATATGTACAAGATCTATCTAAGCAAAATTGTAATACTCTGATAAACAAAATGAAAGGAGAACTACATAAATAAAGAGATATTCCATGTTCATGGATAGGAAGATTCAATATTATCAAGGTGACAGTTCTTTCCAATTTGATCTACAGATTCAGTGCAATTCCAACTAAAATCCTAGTAAGTTATTCTAAAGTTTATATGAAGAGGCAAAGAACCCCCAATAGCCAACACAATATTGAATGAGAAGAACAAAGTTTGAGGACTTATTATAAAGTTTGTTCAAGACCTATCACATAGCTACCGTAATTAAAAGAATGTGATATTGGCTAATAAATAGACAAACAGGTTAATGGAACAGAATAGAGAGCCCACAAATGGACCCATATAAAAATAGTCAACTGACTTTTTTTAAAAATTCTTTTTCTTTCTTTAGAAACAGGGTCTCATACTGCTGCTCAGAAATGAATTGTAACCCATGAAAAGGAAAAACATGGAGGAACTTAAAATGCATATTACTACATGAAAAAAGCCTATCTGAAAAGGCTACATATTATATGATTACAACCATGTAACGTTTAGAAAAGATAAAATTATGGAGATGGCAAAAGGATCAGTTGTTGCCAGGGGTGGGATGAAATAGAGGAATGGGCAAAGCACAGAAGATTTATAGGTCAGTGCAACTACTCTGTATGATATAATGGTAGCCCATAGAGTACACACCATTTACAGTGAACCCGCACATAAATTATGGACTCTTGATGATTATGATGTGTCAATGTAGGTTTTATGGTGGGAGATATTGACAATGGGGGAAACTATGCAAGTGTGATGTGTAGGGGAAGTGGGTATCTGTACTTTTCTCTTAATATTGTTGTGAACCTAAAACTGCTCTAAAAATGAAGTCTTTTTTTTTTTGTATTTAAGTATGTGTAGTTTATTTTACTTCAATTATACTTCAATAAAGTTGTAAAAAAAAATCATAACATAAAGTTGATAAAACACAAACACAACCCAAAATGTAAAAAGCTGCCAATGCACATTTGGTTTAAAGAAACTTCACTTAGCCTGTTTTACCTCAAAATAATTTTTGGCTTTTCAAGGATAAGAAGAAAATAATATATTTGACAAGATGCCATTATACTTAGTTGCAGTGTTGCAAAGTCGTATTATTTCAAAATGTTAATACTGTGCAGTATGGCTTTATATACTTTCCCTCAACCAGTTCCCAGTGGAACATCTATAACTGAAATTCTGAATCTCACAATTTATTACATAGATTGACTTTTATACTTAAGAATAGTCTATAAAAAGGTTCAGTACAGTGGTCATAATATTAACAAAAGAGATGAATTTCACCCAAAGGGCCACTTCCCCACACATAGATTGTTATCTATACATAACTATACAGTTACAGATTTAACATAAAGTCTTAATACACATATTATAATCCAAAAGATTTATATTATTGAAGTAAAAATATGCATATAATATTTACATAATTTTCCCGTTAATAAGAATAAGGACATCAATATCAATAAACATCAACACTTTGCATTCCTATAGCTCATGTACCCTTGAAGTATTTCTCTAGCTATTGAAAGGCAGAAACTGTAATGGAGCAATTAGACTAACTTCTAATTCTAATTCAGGAAACTATTATTTTATTTCTTCCTGCACCCAAGTGTCATTCAGCATAAGGTTGTTTAACTTCCATGCCTTTGTGCGAGGTTGAGCATTCTTGTTGGAGTTGAGTTGCACTTTTAATGCCTTGTGGTCTGAAAAGATGTAAGGTAGGATTTCAATTCTTTTGATCCTGCTGAGGTTTGTTTTGTGTCCTAGGATATGATCAATTTTGGAGAATGTTCCACAGGACAATGAGAAGAATGTATATTGTATATCTTTGGGATGCAGTGTTCTATATACATCTATCAAGCACAGTTGTTGTAAAGTTTCATTTAAATCTCTAATGTCTTTATTTAATTTTTGTTTAGAGGATCTGTCCAGCTCTGAGAGAGGGGTATTAAAGTCCCTAGTTATTATGGTGTTACAGGATATCGTATTGCTCAGACTATGCAAGGTCTGTTTCAAGAATCTGGGAGCATTTAAATTGGGTGCATAGATATTTAAAATTGAAATGTCTTCTTGTTGTATTTTCCCCTTAACCAATATGAAGTGACCATCATTATCTTTTTTAACTTTAGTTGCTTTAAATCCACATGTATCTGAGAATAAGATTGCAGCCTCTCTTTTTTTCTGAGTTCCATTTGCCTGAAAAATTGACTTCCAATTCTTAACTCTGAGTTTTAATTTGTCTTTTGATGTGAGGTGTGTTTCCTGCAGACAGCACATAGATAAGCTATGTGTTTTTTAATCCAATCAGCCAATCTATGCCTCTTCAGTGGGGAATTCAAGCCATTGACATTTATTGAGATAACTGGTAAGTGTGGTAGGGTTCTATTCATCTTATTTTGTTAAAGTCCGTGGGTTAGTTTTGTCTTTTGAATCCTTGGGGAAACTAGGTTCTGTCCTATATTTTCTGGATGTTTACTTTGCTGAAGGTCCATTGTGATGGTCAGTGTGTAGGACAGGTTGAAATATTTCCTGTAAAACTGGTCTTGTTGTGACAAATTTCCTCAATGTTTGCATATCAATAAAAGATTTCATTTCTTCATCAATTTTAAAGCTTAACTTGGTGGGGTATAGAATTCTGGGCTGGAAATTCTTCAGTTTAAGTAGGTTAAAGATAGATGACCATTGTCTTCTGGATTGAAAAGTTTCACTAGAGAAGTCTGTGGTCACCCTGATAGGTTTGCCCCTGGAGGTCAGTTGGCGCTTACTCCTGGTAGCTTGCAAGATCTTTTCTTTTATCTTGACTTTAGATAAATTCATCACAATGTGCCTTGGAGAAGTTCTATTTCAGTTGAGGTGACCAGGGGACCGATATCTGTCTGAAAGGAGTATGTCAGAATCTTTGGTCATATTTGGAAATTTTTCATTTACAATATTCTCTAGAATGGCTTTAGTTCCTCAGGGGCATTCTTCTTCCTCTTCAGGGATATCTATAACTCAAATGTTTGAACACTTCATAAAGTCCCATAATTCTGTCAGTGAACATTCTGCTTTCTCTCTCTTCTTTTTGGCCTCTTTAACTATCTGAGTTATCTCAAGAGCCTTATATTCTACTTTCGAGATTCTTTTTCTGCATGATCTAATCTGTTGTTGATACTTTCTATTGCATCTTTAAGTTCCCTAATTGATGGCTTCACTTCTTTCAGCTCTGCTATATCCTTTTTATCTTCTTTGTATTGTTCATCTCTTATTTGATTCTGTTTTCTAATTTCCTTTTATTATCCACTTTCTCAGCAACTTATTTCATTGCTTTTTGATTGTTTTCCACTTTCTCAGCAATTTCCTTTATTGTTTTCATTATCTGTATTTTAAATTCCCCTTCTTTTTCTCACATTTCTTTATAGGAGGGATCTTCTGCAGTAGCTATCTCACGATCCCTAGAAGGGGTTACTCTGGCCTGGGATTTCATGTTGCCAGGATTTTTCTGCTGATTCTTACTCTTGAGTGCTTTCTTGTATCTGTTTCCTTACCCTAATTTTATTTTTATTTATATAATATTAGTTGTCTATTTTTTGAGACTTTGGGGAAAAAATAAGAAGTTAACTGATGACTTCATACTGAGTTTCAGTGTCAAAGCATTCTATAATAGACATACTCTTATTTGACAATGTGAATGTTGCTTTCTTTGCATTATTATTATTAATATTGCTTAATATTTTGATGCAGTAATAGTCTGTTTTCTTTTCTGAATGTATTTATCTTCTTTCATTCTTTATGAGGTTTTTGTTTCTAGTCCTTATCTTAAACATTGTTATTGTTATTAAATTTTAAGCCTTTTTAGTTCTGTGAAGGAAAAAAGTGGAAACCTAATCAACACATATATATGTAGAAATAAAAAAAAAATTCTTGGTACATCTTTAAAAATGTAATTGTTTTACTCTATCAGGGTCTTTTCAACTCAGGGGAGCAAATAAGAACCACTCATCTAGGAGTCCACAAATGTGGAAAGTGGTAGTTGGCAACTGGCTGTATAAACAGTTTACTTTTATGTATCATAAAGCTACAGATAAGGTCTGTCACTATTGGGTGAATGAACTGAATCTTAGATGTGATGATTGCCTCACTCCCTAAGATAAACAAAAAGGAGCAGGAAGTGATGTGGACAAAGAGCCTCTGTGATTTCTTTTTCAGGACACCTGGAGTAAAGTAGCTCTTTTCATGATGCATTTGGATTGAAGGAGCTATTTCCTTAGTTTTATGCCTTAAAGATAAATATGAATCACTAAAATATTAACAGTTAATAGAGAAATAAAAGCTGATATCATACTTGCGGTTGTACCTTTATTAATAAGAACTATCATACATTCCATTCAGAATTTCAAATATTCTTTGAAATAACCCTAGGAGGTAGAAATTATCACCTTTAAACTTTAAACATGGATACTTCTCCAACTTTTCAGAGCCCCTCTAAAGTTTTTCTTAGAATACAAAATATGTTTCAATAAGCAAATCAGAGTCAAGATGTACTATCTTTATTAGACCCTTTCTCAGAATGAAGAAGAGGGAGGAAACAAAAACGTCCTCCCAGGTGATTTATGGAGGATCAGAGTAATATAGAATAACAGTACCAGGAACAAGGTGGCATCCATGATAAAACTTCAAAACACGTTAGCTGCTATCAAGAGTAGTATTATGGTGCTTATCACTGAGGAATATAGTTTACTTGCTTAAATCTTTTATTAGTCTCGCCTTGGTGTCCCTGAAAACATATCATCCTTAAATAAATAAATTGAGGTACGTGTAGGAGGAAGAAATTAAAGAATATTGTACTTCATAAAGTAAAATGTGGTGAGATATTTACACAAGCTAAGATTCTATCTTTTTCCCATAATTGGTATTTGTGATATGTGGTTAGGTGATATGATCTCAAATAATAATTCTTTTTTTTTTCTTTGAGACAGATACAGAGTCTCACTTTGTTGCCCTCAGTAGAGTACCATGGTGTATCTAGGCATTATAGCTCACGGCAACCTCAAACTCTTGGGTTCAACTGATTCTCTTGCCTCTTAGCCTCCTAAGTAGCTGGGACTACAGGCACCCACCACAGTGCCCAGCTATTTTTTGAGGCAGGGTCTGACTCTGCTCAGGCTGGTCTAGAACCTGTGAGCTCAGGAAATCCACCTGCCTTGGCCTCCCAGAGTGCTTGGACCATTGCAACGGCCCTCAGAAAGCAATTCTTAATCATTAAAGAAAGATTGCCGGTTTTTAGTCACTCTATAGACAGCAGGTATCTGTACGTACAAGGACAAGTTTTCAGGATGTTTCATTGTGTCTGATTTTAATATGGATTGATCAGTTGGAAGACGCCCAAACATTTCTTATTCTTTTACATATAGTGAATATTTTTCATGTGTGATTGGCAAAGCATTTATAGGTCAAATATTATATTTTTCATTCTTATACAATGTAGATAATTATAAACCTAAGCAGGTAAAGTCTTATTTTCTTTTTAGAAGATGGTTATAATCAGAAATGAGAGCAAAAATGTTAGTGATGGACCACATACTAGAAATGTCATATAATCTTTATTTAAGATTTGATGTGACTTGAATTGACTTTTATAAGGAAACATTTTAGATTACGAAATAAATCTAACTTAGTTGGAAATACTAAATTTATCAAATGTGTTTTTGCAACTTCTGTAATTTAATCTAGTTATATTGTCTTGTGAACAAAAAGGTCCTGAATGATTTCTGATTTTTAGAGTTAATTAAATTATTCACAATTTGATACAGTACTTAATAAAATTTAATAAAATTTTACAGGTGCTTCAAAATGAGAGTAAGTGTCTATATAGTTTTAAAAGGGATGGGCACTCTGTCTTTGCATTTCTTTCTTACTTAGACCTCTCTTTTTTAAAATTTGTATCCCCTTCATATCTGTTTTATCCTAGGTATATCTTCTAGCTAGACTAGAGGAATTGTGATATGTAAAAATCAGCTAGCTATATTAATTTTTAGGAAAAAATTTAAATTTCTATTATGTATGCTTTGTAGTGTTTGGATATGTTTTCAGTATTATATTTTCTCTCCTGGTTATGCTTTGAGAAGCATAAAATTTAATGCCTCAATGTCTGTTATATTTTCAAAATTTTTAAAATACTTTTCTTTGTTAAATTGGTAAGCAGTATTTATTGAATAAATATTAATTTAATGTTTACTATACTCCATATATGTGTATATATGTGTTTATATGTATATATATTAGAGAAGAACTTCCTAGGAAGAGAGAATGTGTTTTCAAAGATTTTTTTTTTTTACCTTTAAAAAATAAATGAAGGTCAGAAGTAATATGGTAGTCTGTGAACTTAGACCCTGGTGACAAGAAAGATCTGAGCAAGATTGTTCAGTTTACATGTTTTTTAATTTAATTTTTATTAAATTACAACTATACACATTTATGGGGTACGATGTGATGATTTGATATACAACGTGGAATGCTTCAATCAAACTGATTAGCATAAGCATCACCTCACTTATTTATTTTTTGTGGTAAGACATTTATAATATACTCTTAGTTGTTTTGAACTGTACCCTTGCTTTGTGCACATGAGGCAAGATCCCACCAAATACCCTCCCTCCTCCCACCAATCACCCTTCCCCCCTTCCTTCTTGCTGGACTATATTTGTGATTTATCACTTGTATGAACATATATGTGGTTATCGATTGGTTTTATAATAGTATTTAGTATATTGGATACATTTTTCATATTCTTCAGATACTTTACTAAGAATATGTTCCAACTTCATCAAGGTAGACATAAAAGATGTAAAGTCTCCATCGTTTTAGTGGTTGTATAGTATTCCATGGTATACGTACACCACAATTTGTTAATCCATTCATGGGTTGATGGGCATTTGGGCTGCTTCCACAACTTGGCAATAACAAATGGGCAGCAATAAACATTCTGGTGCAAATGTCTTTGCTATAAAATAGTTTTTGCTCCGGGTAAATACCTAGTAATGGAATTGCAGGATCAAACGGTAGGTCAACTTTCAGTTCTGTGAGTATTCTCCATAATTCTTTCCAAAAAGGCTGTATTAGTTTTCAATCCCAGTAGCAGTATAGAAGTGTTCCCTTCTCTCCTCATCCATGATCCCAAACATCTGCAGTTTGGGGATTTTGTGCTGTGGGCTAATCTTATTTGAGTTAGGTGATATCTCAACGTGGTTTTGATTTGAATTTCTCTGATGATTAAAGATGATGATTAGAAGTACTCATTGAATAAATATTAATTTAATGTTTACTATACTCCATATATATTTATATGTATACATATATTAACAAGAACTTCCTAGGAAGAGAAAATAAGGTTTAAAAGGTTTAATATATTCCAGAAATTAGCAGATTAGCATGATTTTAGTACATTATAGAGAGAGTATAAGATCAGATAGCAGGCAGGGCTCAAATCTGAGAGGGCTTTGAAGGCTTAATAGAGTTTAGGTTTTTATATTTTTTATATATTGAAAGTTCACTTTGTCTATTATAATTATTAAATAAGTTGAATATTATAGGGTTTCAAAAAAACAAAAAGGTTGGGACTACAAACTAATACAACCTTTTTGGAAGGAAGTATAGAGAATTCTCCAAGAACTTAAACTAGACCTCCCATTTGATCCTGCAATCCCACAAGTAGGCATCTACCCAGAAGAAAAAAAGTCATTTAATCATAAGGACATTTGCACTAGACTGTTTATCACAGCCCAATTTAAAATTACCAAAATGAGGAAATAACCTAAATGCCCACCAACCCAGGATGGATAAACAAGCTGTTAAATATGTATACCACGGAATACTATTCAGCCACTAAAAAAGATGGAGACTTTACAACTTTTTTATTAGCCTGAATTGAATTGGAACACATTCTTCTTAGTAAAGAATTACAAGAATGGAGAAGCAAGAATCCAATGTACTCAATACCAGTATGAAGCCAGGAAATGGTCAAATATACACCCACATAAGAGAAAAACTCAGATGAATTTGAGGTGGGAGGCTGGGTAACAGGGGAGCAGGGCCAGAGGAGGAGGGGTTGGATGGGGGTGCTCCCACTTAATGGGCACAGTGTTAGGATATATGGCACACCTCTTGGGGCTGGCACATAATTATTAGAGGGACTTTACCTAACAAATGCAAACATCATAACCTAATTTTTTGTACCCTCAAATTAATCAGAAACAATAAGAGAAAAACAAAGAAAAATGAAACAACAAAACCAAACCAAATAAAAAGCTTGAATAATTATGACCTGTGTTTGGTAGTTTAGGTGAGAAGAAATGTTTGCTTGTATCATGGACATTACACTGCAGAATGTGAAGATAAATGAAAGAATATGAAATGTGTTTTAAAGAAAAACCTTCAAAGTTTAATTAATTGGATATAGTGGACAAGGATATGACAAACTTGAATATTTATTTCACTTCCTTTTTCATTGGGTTTTATTTTAATTTGAAAATATTAAGCAAGCACAAATGTATTGTTACATGAATAGCTTTTGGGATATTTAAGTCACAGATGTAAGTGTGCCCATCACCAGAATAGTGCTCATTTTACCCATTAGGTAGGTTTCCACCCCTTCCCTGCTACCACCGCTTCTTGATTTCCAATGCTTTTTACCTCTTTCTGTGCCTATGTGTGGCCACCAATTAGTTCCAAATTATTAAGGAGTACATGTGGTATTTGTTTTTTTTCCTTTTTACAGCACCACGTAGATGGTGCAGGTTGGGCAAGCTAGGATTAGAAATACATTGTTTTGGAGAACAGATAGAAACAATTGAAAACCCTGACTAATCTGTATTAAATGAAAGTGTCAAATAGGCATGATACCGACACCAAGACTGTGATATTAATTTGTGAGTCATTGACATATAAATAATGTGCAAAAATGTGAATGTGCACAGGCATAAGACAAGGATAGAAAGCTTAAAACAAAGACAAGGTCATAAATTGTATTCATATAAAAAATGGAAAGTTGAAACCAATATTAATTACTTATTATGTATCAGGGAATACAAGTACTTACATGTTTACCGTCTGACTTAATCTTTGCAAAAACAATGAGTCCAGTATTATCATTATGCCTAGTTTATACATGAAAAAAATCAAGCAGAAAGAAGTTAAATAACTTGACCAGGAGCACAGTGAACAGAAGCGCTGGAACCAGCATTTGAAAGTTGCAACTATGAAGACGAGGCCTTCACTCTTCTCCACTGCAATAAACCATCTTCATACATATCCACATACATACTACTCTCAAACAGACAGAGAGGAAGAGACAGAGAAAGCTGAAACAAGACACCAGGAAAGCAAGAGAGTGCTTTTTGAAAGAAAGTATGAATCTGAGTGCTAGTAAAGTAGCTAGCTATGATTAGATAATCTAGGCATTTTTTTTTCACCATTTAAGAACTAAGATTCAAGAAAAGAAGACTAATAAAAGTCTAATCACAGTCAAAAGTAGGCACCACGAGAAAGCTATAAAAATTTCTATGAGAACTCTGAAGTGCTTGTTGGCCAGGCGCGGTGGCTCACCCTGTAATCTGAGCACTCTGGGAGACCAAGGCAGGTGGATTTCCTGAGCTCAGGACTTTGAGATCAGCCTGAGTGACTGAGACCCCATCTCAACAAATACTAGAGAGTTGTGGCAGTTGCCTGTTGTTCCAGCTACTCAGGAGGCTGAGGCAAGAGATTTGCTTGAGGCCAGGAGTTTGAGAGTTTGAGGTTGCTGTGAACTCTATCCAGGGTGACTGAGTGAAACTTTGTCTCAAAAAAATAAAAAAGTGCTTCTCAATCCTTTCAAGGAGCTTCTAGAGAACTTGATACTTGAGCTAAATTCTGCGGGAGGGATGAATAATAAATTATTACATAAAAAGTAGCAAATGGCACCACCTTCCTAGGTCAATGATTATTTTTCCAGTATCCCTGACATTTGCAACATACTGTGCTCATACTTCACAGTACATTTTTCCTTCAAGATATGTATCCAGGCAGTACTTAATTACTTTTCATTAAACTACATTAAATATTGAGGTATATTAACTTAAGTGTAAAAAAGTAATCACCACAGCTTACAACTGCCTAAACACTCCAAGTAGCACCTTATGTGAAAGTTTCTAAAGGGGATCTCTTTGGTATACACCATAGATTTTAATCGCACAAACTTTAGGATTAGATTCCTTTATTAAATCTTGGCTCCAAACTTGTGAGATAGGTCACTGTAATTTGGCAAGATTTAATTTCTCTGTGCCTTTATTTCCTTATATGTAAATTGAAGAAAAATAATGATAAACAGGTTAAGGTATTGTTGTGTTTGTTTAAAAGGACGTTTAAAAGTCAGCATGCATTTTCATAGCATGTGTCTTTTGCATCTTATAGTAGGACAGATGTTTTATACATGTACTACATTCTGGGCACATATATAAATTATATATAAATAATTCAAATAATTTTGATTTAGTGCTGAGTTTTTTTTCTTGTTGGAAATTCATGGAGGGTAGTACTGAGTTTTAAACACACATCTCAATTTTATTCTGAATGCACACAAAAGCTATGATAAATAACAGAAGATTTCCTACCTTAACAGCAAATAAAAAATTTTCCACACCCTCCTGGCTCTCCAGTCTTTGCCCTTAGGGTGATGCCATGTGAGCCAATGGTGGGAAATTTCCTGCATGAATTGCTGGCAATCCCAGTAATGGGTGAGGAAAATCTTTTTCTTTGCTTATAAGTAGAAAGAAGTAGCTGTTGTTTTCCTCTTCACCTGGAGGGACCTCCTTCCTGCTTTAGCCCACATTTTATTTTCTAGCCCTAGGACATGTGAATAAAACCTCTCCAGAAGTTTGATAGGTCTGTATAAGGTCCCAAAACACCTCTGTTTTTAAGACCTAGAGTTACCTCCACTTGGCTGGGCTTCATTCCTCATTGATGTGTAAGTACCTAAGATGACAAAAATCTAGTCTTCCCAGGTACCTTGGGGGCTTAATTTATGGACCTAGTCCAGGTGTGTAACTAGTTTGAGCTGCTACTACTCTTTTTTTCGTCAGAGTAATTAACTAAACACGTGTCTGTATATCTGTTTGTAGACAGCTAAGGCTTTTTAGCACACTGAAATTAAGAGAAGTTTTATTTATTTATTTTCACTATTAGTATTAACTTGAGTATCAGTATCACTACACCTTTTTATTGTACGTTTTCATAGCAAACTTATGTTTTATAGGATTTACCACTGTAGCAACCTACATAACAGGATAAGTAGCAACCTATATAAGAGAATATGTAGCAAACTATGTAACAGGATATGTAGCAGCTTATGTAACAACATTATGTAGTGATCCATGTAACAACCTGTGCAGCAAGATGTGTAGGAACCAGGACAGCTGGCTTGCAAAGACAAAGTGGCATTTACTGGACATTAATGATCTCATGTTTGCTATTGGAAATTGATCAGCTGTGGAACTCCAGTGAAGGGGCTGGGGCTCTGGGGCGGGCGTATGTTCTCAATAAATAGCAGTTGCAGAGGTTGCTTGGGACCTTTCCCCCAACACGTCTGGGAAGGCCCACCTCTTGCAAGCTTCTAGCTTACAATCCATTGTCTGGTCTGTTTCCTTGGTGATGGCACCGACATTCCTGTGTATGGAATTTAGGAACGCTTTATTAAGAAGTTGATGCTTTAATTGGACTTAAAATAATGCCAAGTTGAAAACCGTTGAGAAATACAGCAAGGATATCATCAGTGATACGACATAACATTACATTGAAAAATTGTTGGCCGGGCACGGTAGCTCATGCTTACAATCCTAGCACTCTGGGAAGTTTTGGTTAGGAGTTCAAGACCAGCTCCAGTGAGAATAGAATCCCACCTCTACTAGAAATACAAAAAGTAGCTGGGTGTAGTGCAGAGTACCTGTAATTCCAGCTACTTGGGAAACGGAGATAGAAGAATGGCTTGCAGTCCAGAGTTTGAGGATTTGAGGTTGCTGTGAGGTAGGGTAATGGCACCTCATGGCACTCTAGCCTGGGCAACAGAGACTCTGTCTTAAAAAAAAGGAAAGAAAGAAAGAAAAAGAACAAAGAAAAAATGCTGAATATAAAATCTGTCACTAGTGCTACAACTTGCATTAATGTAATGAAAGAATTTACCAATTAGAATAATCATATACTGTGGTAAAGTTCTCAAAAAATCCATTTTTTAAATTTGAATAATATGCTTGGAGAATCAAATCAATTATAGAGTTTATTTATAACTAACACCATCACTGTTATCCAAACAAATTTTAAGAACAAAGAGAAAGATATAATTCAAAATATAAGACCAATGTATGCAATGCTTTATGAAGGCAATGTAATCATTTCGAAGACACTGATTTCACACATGAACTTGTATCTAATTGTCAACAACCTGTTTGGCACTGACAAAATGCCAGACACTGTTCAAATGCTTAATAAATTTTAACTACTTTACTGATAAGAACCTTATAAGGACTGTGGAAATGAATGTTTTCTAAAGTAACACAGTGTATGTATTTCTTCTATGTTTAAATTTGGAATACTTATAAGCCTATTTCTCTGGTTAATTGGATATTCACACAGTGATCACTGATGCATTCATAATTCATCAGAAGGCCAAGTGCACTTGATTTCCTTTTTTGAGAGGTCACACAGGGAATAGGGAGATCTATAAACCTCTAAAAAGTTAAATTATCTTATGTAATATAGTTACAAACTACACAAACACAAATTTTCACCTTCCTCAAAAAATACACAGTTCACTAAATCTATGGATTTAGGATTGTTATTTTACATAATTTACTATATGTTCTGTAGGAATTACTGCTATACCAGAAAAAAAAAAGCACCTAAAATAATTTTTACTTAGTCCTACATAGTTCTTTGTCTAACTATGACAGTGTTGCCATTCAAACAGACATATTTATGGCGGTGTCAGTTCAGATGAAGCACATTTGGGAGTGTAAGAAAATGTAATCCAGATGGAAAAGAATTTCATCTGATTCTCAATAGTCTGTGCCCTCCTGTAATGCTTTAGAAATCACTATCTCCCATCATATCTCATGAGGCATTCATTATTATAATAGGAGTGCCTGAGGTTTCTTTTATTCTAATACTGTCTTTGTAGAGAAACTAAATAAACAGATGGTTAGTGTAAATACAGTTTAGTGCTTGCTAATTGTTATCTCTAGAAAAATAATGCTGGAAGAACAGAAATAACTTTGACACATGTTATTTCTTCTTAAAATGAATGCTGACATGGATAGTCAATAGGGAACTAGCCATTTTTCACTCATAGTACATGTTTATTCTTTTTGCCAGAATTCAGACATTTCATGCATTGCCTTAACTTTTTAAGATAAAACACATTCTTAGCTTTGTAGATCACTTTTCAGAGAACATTTGTGTATGTTACCTCTTTGAATCCTCACACCTTAGCAGACATTATCATCCTGCCTAGGTAGAATATCCTTTTGAAAAATTTGAACGATTTTCTCTTTCTTGGAGATACTATATTATTAATGAAAGAAAATAATCCTAAGACATAAGATCAATTTGCTTTTTTGTATTCATTATATATTATATATTATATAGGAATTATATAATTCTTAGTAACTTAACTTAGACTTTTTATAAAGCTAAGGCTTTGCAAATTATAAAGTATTTCTAGTGCTATTTTTTCCTTTTATATACTTAGAAGACAGTTGACATTTTTAGCGAATTAGCCTCAAAGTATTATTACATTACTTCAGAAGTTATGCCTATGTCCTGTATCTGTTTTCCTAATGCATGATACTGTAATGGTGGTGGCGCCTGCAGCTTAGTCAGTGGGTGTCAGCCACATATACCAAGGCTGGTGTGTTTGAACCCATCTGGGGCCAGCTAAAACAACAATGACAACTGCAACAACAACAACAACAACAAATAGCTGGGTGTTGTGGCAGGTGCCTGTAGTCCCAGCTACTTGGGAGGTAGAGGCAAGAGAACCTCTTAAGTCCAAAAGTATGATGTTGCTGTGAGCTGTGACACCACAGCACCTTACACAGGGCGACAGCTTGAGACTCTGTCTCAAACCAAAAAGAAACAAACAAAATAAAAAGATACTATAATGGTGTCACTTATATCTCTTGAATAAAGGTTTAAAACAAAACTTTAAAGGGAGAATAATAGCTTCAATAATTAGTAATGTGACATATAATATAAAAATATAAGTAGTGACATCAAAAATTCAAAATATAAATAGCCAGGCATTGTGGGGGGTGCCTATAGTCCCAGCTACTCGGGAGGCTGAGGCAAGAGAATCACCTGAGCCCAAGAGCTGGAGGATGCTGTGAGCTGTGATGCCACAGCACACTACTGAGGGCAATAAAATGAGACTCTGTCTCTAAAAAAAAGAAAATTCAAAATATGTGTGGGGGTGAATAGTAGAATAAAATGTAGGGTTTTTTCCATTAAAGGTAAGTTTTATCAGTTTAAAATAACTTGTTTTAAGTAGGTGATATATTTTGTAAGCCTTATGGTAACCACAAAGCCAAAACATAGAGTAGAACAGAAAATCAAAAGGCAAGGAATTAAAATATACCACTAATGAGACAGAAATATAGCAAAGGAGGACAAAATGAATAAGGTATCTATAAAACAAGTAGAAAAGCAATTAACCATGTCAATACTAAGTACTTATCTACTAATAATTATCTTAAATGTGAGTGGGTTAAATTTTTCAATCAAAAGACAAAGAATGGTTCAATTGATAAATGATCATAAAAGATTATTATGAAAAATTATATGGCAAAATTTGGAAAAAACAAATGAAATTATGGGAAACTTAATCTTCTTTCCTTTTATAAAGGAAATAAAAGAATGGAGAGATAATATACAAAATGGGAGATCAAATTTATACACTCTATGTGATAACGAATTAATATCTAAATTATTTAAGGAGCTCAAAACCAATTCAATAGTAAGAAAACAACTCAATGAGAATATGGCAAAGTATATGAATAGGCATTTCTCAAACAAAGACATACAAATGTTCAACAGCTATATGAAAATAGGCTCAATATCATTAATCATTAGAAATGCACTTTGGAAACCCAAATTGATAATACCTCACACTTGTTAGAGTGGCTGTTACCAAAACAGTAAAAGATACTAAAACTATAGAGGAATAGAAGTCTTATACACAGTTGGTTAGAAGGTAAATTAATATGTTCATTATGGAAACCGATGTGGAGGTTTCTCAAAACAATAAAAACAGAATCACCATATAATCTGGCAACCTTGCTACTGATTATGTATTAAAAGGAAATGAAATCAGTTTGCTGAAGCAGTATCTGGATTCTCATATTTTCTGCAGCCTTATTTATAATAGCCAGGTTATAATCAACCAAACTCTTTTTCAATAATTGAAAGGATAAATGAAGTGTGTTACATATACATAAGGGAATACTAAAGAAAATATCTTTATCTGTGGTAACATGGATTAAATTGGAGGATAATATGTTTTTGTTTTTTTTTGTTTGTTTTTTTTTTGAGACAAAGCCTCAAGCTGTCACCCTGGGTAGAGTGCTGTAGCATCACAGCTCACAGCAACCTCCAACTCCTGGGCTCAAGTGATTCTCCTGCCTCTGCCTCCCAAGTAGCTAGGACTACAGGTGCCCGCTGCAACACCTGGCCATTTTTTGGTTGCAGCCATCATTGTTGTTTGGCAGGCCCAGGCTGGATTTGAACCCGCCAGTTCAGGTGTATGTGGCTGGCACCTTAGCCCGTTGAGCCACAGGCACCAAGCCTGGAGGATAATATGTTAAATAAAATAAACCAGAATACTCAAGTTTCTCTTCAGATTGTATAACTTTTTCTCCATTTGTTAACCAAATAGGCCAGAAAGACAAATATCACATGATCTCGCTCATATGTGAAAGCTACCAAAAGTGTTCTTATAGGGAGGAAAGTGTTTCCTTATAGGGAGGGAAACGGTGGTTACAAAGGCCTAAGGCAGTTAAGGGTGGTGTTTGGGAAATTTTGGTCAAAGGATACAAAGTTTCCTTTAGGAGTAATGAATTCAATAGATCTGTTGTACAACATGGTGACGGTAGTTAATAATAAAATATTGTATTCTTGAAAAATGTTCTCACCACAAAAATGACAACTATGTAAGATAATGTATATGTTGAATAGCCAGACTTAGTCATTCCACCATATGTAGAAAATTTTTCAAAATACCATGTTGGATATGAAAAAATACATAAAATTTTATCTGTCAATTAAAAAAATAAGCAGTAAAACAAATCTCACATGTTCTGAGTTTCTGATAGTTCTCTTCTTGCTTTTTACAGTTCTAAGTCCTAGCTGCTTGACTGTACTAACATTAAAAGATCCTTTGTACTTTAAAAATGTCTAGTTTTTCTTAAGCTAGTACAAATTAATTTGTTACTTGAAACCTGAAATACCCCCAGCAAAAAGAATTCAGTGTAATGGAATTTAAAACAAAAGCGTGACTAGAAAAAGAAAACTATAATAATAAAATATTCCGATCTACCTTTTACATAAACATCTGTAATAATCAGAGGAAGGAAGAAAGGTTGAAAACTTATGAGTTGCATCTGAGAAAACCACCTGTAGAATCAAGTATTTTCTTGAGTACCCTCTGCCTAAAAATAAAGGAAAATGTTCTACGTATTAATTGTATTCAATACACCCAATTTAGGTAAAAATTAAAGATGAGTTGTTTATTTGGCAGTAATTTTTAAGAATGAAATTTTAAACTTGGAATGTAGATTCGGGATGCTATGAGTGATGGGACACATGAAATACATTTTTATTCATTACAGTATTTGGCTAGGGAACTCAGGATTCTGATTGGCATTTGCTGACTAAAAGCTGTTTTCTGGATTCATAAATTTAACAAATGCTATGTATTTATCTGATTTCAAGAGATTTTATTTATTTTTTTGTGTGTTTGGTCAAGCTGGCTAGTATCATCAGAGAGCCATTAGGTTATTGCTCTAAATTGCAGCAGTTTATTAAAGAATATGAACTAAGAGACATGAGAAGAAACAATTTTTTAAAGTTAATGAGAACTGGCAGGAACAAAATGACCTCAGTGATCAAATATGTGATTACCAGATGCCAAAGAAAATTGTAATAACCTGGCTACAGTATTTTGTAGAACATTAAAAAAACAAACAAGAAATTTAGCAAAAATGTCTCTTTTAAGATGAATAATAAAATGCTAATAGTTAAAATATCAAGCAGGAGAGTTACATAATTTCCTCTTAGTTTCATTTATTTGCAACAAGCCAATTTATTTTTCGAGCTCTGACACATAATGCATTTTGATTCAAGGATTACGAATTCTATTTCATGATTTAATGTATTTTGTTCCCTTTTCATTTTCTGTCTATAAAAGATGCAACATAGTTGGTTGATGTGACTTCAACCAAAAAAATTTAAGTCAATATCTTTGAGTATTAATGTTCATTGAATAGCTGTAGTGATCTATAATACTAGACTTTTTTTCAATTAGAGTAAAAGATAAGCCAGTGATGACAATGGTGGAATATGTTAATTTATATGTTAAAATACATTTATGTTCCTAATTTTAAAACATTTGAGTCTTACAATATTATGATCATTATATTATGATTATAGTTTATGGTTTATTGCTATTCTCTGCATGCCTTCTACATGTAATCTGTTTTTATGTTGATTGTTATTATATTTAAACAACTTTTATAAAATGGATCCCGCTGTTTTTTATATTAAAAAGATTCATATTCTTAATTACTCAATGCTAAGTTAATTGAGACATTTTAATGTTCCCTAGCTTGGAATTAAATTAAATTTAATGTCTACAAGGTGGCTAAAAGGTATCCAGCACTTGATTCTTCTGCAGCTTTTTTCTGCTGCTTTCTTGCAATACCAAACACTGAGCAGTGGTGCCTTGAGGAAAGGCAGGTATTCAATTCCATGAAACACGGAGAAATCCTATAGGATACATGATTCAAAATTGATCTCATTCCTCTTCAAACCATTAATAATTAAAAATATTAAAATCCTATTTTAGGTGTGAGCATAGGTACAGTCCTAGGGGATTGTCAACTTTATGATTATTCCTCTCGGGTAACTCAACAACCAGTTTCACTTTTGAAATTACTCTCCTTGATGTCACTGATATCTGTTAAGTTACTGTGATTTCAGAAATTGCTTATTAAAATATAAATTGCAGGTAGAACACGTGGAGTGAGGAATGCAGCCTACATTAAGTCTATGGTTACATTCTCTGGGGAAATGGGTATAAAACAGGTGAAGTTGAAAATTAGAGAGATGCAAATTTCTAACGGCTCCTGGTGGAAGGGCTAGAGCCCTGGAGCGCGGTGCACCTAGGACTTGAACTCTCGGCAGCAAGGTGGAATGCCTATGCCTGCCGCTACCTGAGATTCCCTTATTCGTATGAGGATTATGTCCTGGATGGTCCTCTCAAAATGTGTCATTGCTTTTTTTATTATCACATCTTGTTAACATAGATTTGAAGACACCAAGGAAGGTAGCTACTGTTGGTCACAGAGTTATGAAGAAATACAGGAAATAAGATAATCCAGCATTTTGAAGATCTTTAATTTCACTGAAGCAAATCAAGGTTTTCCAAGTTGACACTTGCACTGAAGGAAGTTCTACAGTGCTTCTTTTTCAGATCTGTCTGTTTTTCTCCCCTCATATTAGTCCAGAAACAAAGTCATGCACTAGAATTACAGTGGTCTAAACATTTGGTAAAATAAATTATATCCCGCTGACACTTCTAATGCTTCTTTGGTTCTTTCTTCTTTGTCTTCTTTCTTTTAAATCCATGAGTCAGAATAAACTTAAAACATGAGTTAGATGGGACAGAGGCATGATTCCGAAACTATATCTATGCCAAACGTCACAAACTAAGAATGTGGGACACACTGCAAGAATGCTGGAGACAGATAAGTAGATACATTAAGAACGATATGGAAATAGTACTTACTACAAAAGTCAAGTTAAGATTACACACAAGATACTGGGCAAGCTTGATTGTTTCCCCCAATGGGACAATGACAGATAGTTAATGTGGGAAAAATTATATCTTGAAGAAACTAAAAACATCAGCTGTTTTGAAAGACAGATGTAGACAGCTTAATAAAAAAATGGAGACTAGGGTTTAAGCCTGTAACTGTTATATACAAAGACAACCATCTTAAGTAGGTGAAGGCACGAAACTGCAGTAGGACTTGGGAGAGAACTGTCTCTGACATTGAAAAGAAAGGCAAAAGTCAAGAAATGCATAGGTGTCATATCCACAGGTGATGAAGGAAAGTTTTGATATTTTTTCCTAAGATTTGGGGAAACCAAATAAGAAATATTTTTAAATTACAATGATCAAATCTGAATTTTAGATCACTCCTCCAGACACATGGTCTTCAGATTAGAATCATATATTTCTCAGGGCAAGGAGAAATTGCTGATTATATATTATTTCTTGAAAGAGTAATCATTTTTTGCAGGTATATAAGCAAATGAAGGCTACATTCTATAATTGATAACTTCTACTAATAATTACCTTGCTCCTGGGCTCATGAGGGTCATAAAAATCTTCATTGTGCAATATGTTCATTGCTGTGCTTCTAAAAGGAAACTTTATGTCTATGGTTTTGTGTCAAAAAAAGCCACTTTTAGGGGTGGCGCCTGTGACTTAGTGGGTAGGGCGCCAGCCCCATATACCGAGAGTGGAAGGCTCAAACCCGGGCCCGGCCAAACTGCAAGAACAACAAAAAAATAGCCGGGTGTTGTGGTAGGCGCCGGTAGTCCCAGTTACTCAGGAGGCGGAGGCAAGAGAATCACCTAAGCCCAGGAGTTGGAGATAGCTGTGAGCTGTGACACCACCGTACTCTACCAAAGGCGACAGAGTGAGACTCTGTCTCTACAAAAAACAAAAAAGCCACTTTTAATATTAATAGTTAATGAGATTTTTTTGTAAATGTATAGTCATAAAAATACTTCTGTAAAATGAAGACAACTCCCCACACCCTTTTGCTTTAAAAGAGTCTCCTGGTCTCCTGTATCTTGAATGTTCCTTCCTTTCTCCAGGTTTGGGGGTCAAGATGTAGACCTAGGATGGTTTCCAGAACAAAATTGCTGCTCTTCCACATATAAAACCAGCTTCTCCAAAAATTACTGTTGAGCTAAGAAAATTCACGGAATGAAAGAAAAAAGATTTCAAATACTTTATAATGTTATGTAATTCATAAATATTAAGTGAAATTTAAAGAGCTGTTTGCCTCAGTGTTGAGTGCTTTGAGGAATTCTCATGGCAGGAAAATAATCTCATCATATGAAAGTGTATTGCAGGGCTCTTGGGCACCATAAAGGGATGACCTGAAAACTCCTGGAGGAAAAGAAGTGTTACAGAGTGTATTATGTTAACCAAAGCTTTCAAACAAAGGTCTTTTTTTTTTTTAATGCTAAGAAGTTTGAGAATAGCATCCAAGTGCATATAGTAGTATAGGTAAAGATATAGAGGAAGCGGAACAAGGTAATTGAGGAACTGCGAACCGTAGGCCATCATGTCTGAGAGCTCTGGGGAAGACGCTGAATCCAAAATAGTGAGTCAGATTCACTTTTAAAACCATCCAATTCTACCTCCGTTTCACATACCATTTTTCTTGTTTATTATTTCTCTATTTTCCTATAAAGAGATAGATATACAGAGCTAGGGATGTAGAAGAATGTAGATGTGGACAACTCCCTTCCCTACGTACGTACTCATACCCTGTGCAAGTTGTATGTATCTCCATTTATACGTATAACTAAGTTTCATTTTATGGAATATTTAATGTCTTCATTTACCTGATAAAATGTAAACTCCATGGGAGAAGGGACCTTTATTACTTGTCTGTTTTTGCTGCGCTACACTCACAAGAGTTAGTTATTTCAAACGTCAGCTGATTTCCTGTGTTCTGAAGGAACATTTGGAAAACAAAACGCCCAGTGCCACGTATTTGGGCATGTGCATGTGTTTATATTGCTCTTCACCGGGCACTGCAATGCCTGCTCACGGTGCCACTTAGGAAACTTTCTCCACTCAGTAACCATTTCAAGGACATGTGCAGTTCACAGTGTGTGTGCATGTCTATTGGTATCTATGTGCACACACTTAAAATGCCTTTTGGAAAAATCAACTTGGGAAGTGTGGCTTCCACATACACCATCTCCATTTTAAAATCTCTTATAATTATTTAGAGGCATAAAATATACGTGACCATAACCTGAGGGACACTCAGACAGTGCCTGCCCTCTCACTGGGGGACATCTTTTCCCCAATGACAGTCAGCTCTGTCACACAGCAAGATGATTTATCTCCTCTGATTTCATCCCGTAAAGACGCCCTAGACAAGGTGAAGTGATAATTTTCCTCAGAGTTAAAACGTCCCATGTCTCATTTTTCATTTTAGTCCTTGTGAAATGACATCGAACATTAAATTGGGGACTAATTTTGGTTGTGAAGTTTGGCTGCCTGCCTGCTTCTCTGAGAAAACAAGCAAATTATCTGTACCTTTTAGTCATAGAAGTCATACGACACCTGCGGCTGTCTTTTTTTTTTTTTTTTAACCCATGTTGAGAAGCAAGAAAAAAGAATCCATCACAGAGAATGTTGCAAAATAATATATTTTTGCCAGAGAAACTGATCAAAAATACGCAAAATGCATTTACAAAAAAGAAAAATAGCTAATGGAAAAGTTTGTGAGACTTTGGGGGATGGAGAAAAGACAACAGAATACATTATGGCTGTGATCAAAAATATACAATTAATTCTACGTGATTTTAAAAAAAACACCTCATAATTATCAGAAAGCACAAATTCAACTGGCCAGCATATAATTTTTATCTAGCAAGAACACTGATTTTCATAATAAATATTTTTCTTATGATGGAACAAACTTTTATAATTTGTTTTCTGAAAGTATTTCTTATTTTCTGAAAGCATTTCTTGCAAGACATAAACAACATAATGTATCTGGATAAATAACACATCTATCTGATCAGGTCAATTTTAACTTGCATAATTAAGAATTTTGACCAAATAAAATGGATTATTCATTTTAATTTATTGTGCAGACACATTAGCAGTGAAGCATTTAGAAGCAGAGAAGTTATAAGGACAAATTTAATCATATAAAAATATTTTAAGAATAGAAGAAGATTGTGTTTTTTATAGTATATGATTATTTTATAAAGGTGACTATACTGAAGGGATATGGCTACGTAAATTGAATAAATTTATGAAATAATTGGTGCCCACAACTTTTTCAAGTCATTCCTGTGGACTCTGACATTATAACACTCATAATCCAAACGATCTATATAATGATAGGATGAAACCTAGTAATAACCAATGTTCATTGAAAGCTTACTCTTGTCAAGTATTAAAAGCAATGCTTCACATGGATTATTTTATTTATTCCTTACAGTACTTCTATGAAGTAGAAATTCGTGCTTTCATTATTTTATGGTTGGAGTAAATAAGACATAGAAGAAATAATTCCCCGAGTCCTTACACCTAGCAAGTGGTGGAGTCAGGACTGAAACCTGTTTAGTGCTCAGACTTTGTAACCTTAGACTAACAATAAAGAAATAAAAGTGTGATAAATGCCTACACGTATCTAGTAGCAAAAACGAAAATAAAGATACATCTAGAGAGGAATAGAAAAAAGACAATTTGTGGCTGAGACCCCGAAGTCAAATATAAAAACAATAAAAATAAATACATGAGACTTAATTAAATTAAAATCTTCTCTACAGCAAAGGAAATATTCAATAGACGGAATAGACAACCTACAGAATGGGAGAAAATATTCACAAACTTTACATCTTATTGAGGTCTAAAATCCTGAATCTATAAAAAAATCAAATAAATCAACAAGAAAAGAAAAACATTTATAAATGGCCAAAAAGCATGAACAAAAATATTTTGAAAGAGGACAGACAAATGGTCAAGAAACATATGAAAAATTTCCCAATATCACTAATCATCAGAGAAATATAAATTAAAATCACAATGAGATACTACCTTACTCCCTGTCAGAATGGCCATTATTAAAAAATCACCACATATAGTAGCTAGTCCATATATTATTGACATTATTAAACAAAGATCTGGATATAGGGAGATCATTCTAGATTAGCAGGGTAATCCCCCAAACTACATGGAAACCAAGTGTCCTTTTAAGAAGGTGGTCTAGGGAGATTTGGAGACAGAAGAGAAAGAAAGACATGTGAGTGTGGTGATTGTGAAATCAGGGGGGAAAAAGGTGTCTTCTTTTTTTGTTTGAAACAGAGTCTCACTATGTTGCCCTCAGTAGAGTGCTGTGCCATCACAGCTCACAGCAACCTCAAACTCTTTGGCCTAAGTGATTCTCTTGCCTCACTCTCCCAAGTAGCTGGGACTACAGGTGTCCACCACAATGCCTGGCTTTTTTTGGTTGCCATTGTTGTTGTTTTTTAGCTGGCCTACTCTGGGCTCGAATCCGCCAACCTCGGTGTATGTGGCCGGTGCCCTACTTACTGAGCTATGGACGCGGAGCCAGAAGAAAAGATGTCTTGTTTGAGGGCCAGGAATCAGGGAATAAGGACAGCTTCCAGAAGTTGAAAATGTTGAGGAAACCGATGGTTTCCTAGAGCTTTCCAAAAGAGCTCTGTGATGGTGAAAACCACCAGGAGCTTATGTCACCCAGAACCATGAGGGAATAAAGTTGTATCGGTTTAAGCCAAAGAAAACCATGATAAATTGTTATAAAACTATAAGATATAAATACAAGGATATTTATAGAGCTCTATTTCACACCATTATATAAATTTGCATATCTGAAATATTTATAAATAAGTGTACTTTAGCAAAAAAAAATATATAGATGGCTACATTTTTCTGATAGAAGAATTGGAAAACCTTAAATAAGTATAAAATTAATTAATTCAACTATTGGATACATTTTTCTATATAAAGATTAAGCTTTTATACATTTTTAAAAGCGAAAGAATTGAATATAAACAAGCCAAATTTGCAACAACTATATTGTCTAAGACTACTATATGAGACATGAAGCATTTTTACAAACCAAGAAAATATAAAGTATCAACAGTAAAACATAAGAACTCTGGAGTATGCAGCTTTAATTCAAGGATGTAAATGATTATTAAACAATACTAAGTCACTTTAATAAGTTATTACAGAATAACAAAACCAGAAGAAAAATATTTTAATTCTACCAAATTGGTGTCTATTTAATCATCTTATTTAATAATTTACTTACAGGTAAAAACTTTCATGAATTTATATTAGAATAACTATCTTATAATTCAGTTTAATAATTTTCATTCTCGCCCACAAACTTTAGCTTACGTCACAACCTTAAAATCAACGTGAGTCCCCCATTTTTCTCAGACCCCACATCTTGTTCATCCGAGAAAGCTTGTCTACTTTACTTTCAAATACATCTCCTCCTCTATAACTTTGACCTATGTGTCCATCATTCTTACCTAGATCATTACATCTTGATTGAGCTACTTGTTTTAATGTTTGCATTTTTATCGTGTGCCCTTTTTCACTTCATGACCAACTTTCCTCACTGTGTTCCAGCCATTTCACCTCCTCATTCTTTCTAAATTTCCCAAGCTTGTTCTTGCATAATATTGTTAGCACTGCTCTTCCCAATTTTTGGAACCATCTTCTTTAGTGGTTCTATTTATGATGGACAAAAGTGGTATGCGTTCAATAGAAACCATATTTTAAGTACCTACACCACTATTCTGTTTTTCACCTTCAGTACAGTATTAATTACATGAGATATTAACACTTTATTATAAAATGGGCTTTGTAGTAGATGTTTTGTGACACACTATAGGCCAATGTAAGTATCCTGAGTACATTTAAAGTAAGCAGGCTAAGCTATGATGCTCGGTAGGGTAGGTGTGCAAAATGTATTTTTAACTTACAATATTTTCAACTTAAAGAGGAGTTCATTGAGATATAGCCCCAAGTTGAGTGTCTCCTCCTTCATGGTTTATTTCCTCACCTACTAAAAGCCTCCTAAAGAGGATGCTCCTACTGAGTGCACTACTCCCTGTCTAAAATTCCAACTCTCCCAGCATTCTCAATGCCCTTTATGATGCAAAGTTTTATTTTATACTCGTATAGCATTTATCACTTTATGTTTATTCAGACTTAATTAGTATCTCAAGATGTCTAGTGCACTTTTTATTTTACATTTTAACATCACTGAAGTCTTGATATATCTAATACACATAGTCACAGTCAACTAGTTATCATTAGTGATGCAGTGTCTGAAAAATATTCTCATGACACCTTTGAAAGACCTTTAGTGTCATTATGAAAGTAACTTAGATTTGGTACTATCCACATTTTTTTTCCTTGCCTCTCTGGTAGAAGCAAGAGTTATGAATGCTGGGATACATTTTTTTCTATTTTGTTTATTTGTCCTTACCCAGACCCTGAAATAGTTTCTAGCACACAGGAGTAATCAAATAAATATCTGTCCAATGAACAAATCAATTAATAAAAAGTAATTATAAAGCTTCATTACATAGTAAATATTCAATAAATATTGGCTGTTTTAAGAGCCATCTTCAAGAGCATCCAAAAATGATTTTGCTAATACATTTTGTGGTAAATATTTTATTTGTTTGATCTTATTGTTATATCTCCTTTCATAGGATTATTATATACTTAGGAACATTAAGATAATATATTGAACAATATTTATTTTTAATAAATGAATAAATAAATAAAATAATATATGAGTTAAATTTTTAAAAATGGTTTTTTAATTATGGCTGCATTTGAAATCCGAAACAGACTGATGATTTTCCAAATAGTATTACAGCAAAGAAAATGTTCCTATAATAAGGAAAGTCAAAGAACTGAGAAAATCAAACTCACTATTAATTTCATATTTGCATTTTAGGAATATTATTTATAGCCTAATTATAAAGTCATTAAAATTTCTGAATTCAACCTTTCCTTTTCTTAGATATTTTGTATTCAGAAACCTCTCTCAAATGGTATGCAAAAATATCTGGTTCACTGAACTATAGCCACTGAGAAATAATGCCTGCATCTGATGTAATTCTCTCATTTCTACAATCTCAAGACAAAACTTATAATTCATAGATATTAATCTCCATCATTCAAAGTAGGAAATATAGCCAATCCTTTTCTCCTCTTAAGCTGCTGGTGGGACTGCAAACTAATACAGCCCCTATTAAAAGAAGTAGGAGTTTTCTCAAAGAACTAAAAGTAGACCATCCATGTGATCCTGTAATCCAGTTGCTACATATCTCCTAGAAGAAAAACAAAATCATTTTACCGTAAAGACATTTGCACTAGAATGTTCGTTGTAGTTCAATTAACAATCATTAAGATGTGAAATCAACCCAAGTGCTGATCAACACGTGAGTGGATTAATAAACTGTGGTAAATATATACCATGGAATACTATTCAGCCATGAAAAGATGGAAATTTTACATCTTTTGTATTTACCTGGATGGAACTGAAGAACATTCTTTTTGGTAAAGTGTCACAACAATGAAAAAGCAAGTATCCAATGTACTCAGTACTAATATGAGACCAAACAAATACATATCCACATGAGAAAAATACACAATTAAATTCTAGTGCTGGGCAGGGAGAGAAGGGAAAGGGGACGGGTAAGAGGGGGAATGATTCCATTACTTAATGAGCACAATGGAAGGGCTTACAGCACAACCCCCTGGGTGAGGGCTCGACTACAACTTCAACTTCGCTAACAAAAGCAACCAATTCAATGCTCTAAAATCTCACACACATTGTCTTTATGCACTGTCCTGCTAAAATTTCATGTGACTTTCAAAGTTTATCTTTATTTTGAAAATTGTTTAGTTATCAGTAGCATATTAGTATTAAATATTCATAAAGTTTTACAGAACTAAGTATTATTAAGATATTGTCAAAGCAGTAATTTCATATGTTGAATCTAGTTAGAAAATAAAAATACAAGCATACATGTTAGGGCTTGTGGGAAATTCATTCCAAAAATAGTTGAGATTATATATATGTGTATATATATACACATTAATACTTTATTTCTTTCCTCTATGTTTGTTATTAATTCCTTTATACTCTTTTGTGAGCAAAGCATGTCTAGTAAAGACTCAAACAAAGGGTGTTAAAAGGGCACATAAATATCATAAAACTTCATATAGCAACTGAACAAATATTGACTTTGCCATTTTTATTATTAAGGAAATGCTTGTCAAAATGCTATTTTTCTTGATGTGGTTGACACAGAAAATATGTATTACTGTAATAGTATCAATTTAAATTATTCATTTAGTTCTAATTCTACCCAGTCTAATTTAGATAAGGTTAAAATCTAAGTACATGTAGCAAGGTTCAATGTTAAAGTTTGTATTTATTTTCACTTTAATCATGATCTTACAAACCTATTTATTTAGCTCCCATTTTCCCTACCAGCTTGTATAAGATTAAACACAATAAAGTAAGTCATAATGTCATACAAATTCTAAAGGAATATAAAAAAATAAGGGCAGCGATAATTAAAAATATACCTATGGCTCCATGTCTTTTCACAGTTATTAGAACAATATTAATATTCTTTCTAAATTAAAGGCTGCGTATATTTTAAGTAGCTTTATTTAGGTTGCTTTACATATTATAAAATGTGTCTATTTTAAATTTGTAATAAATTGTTCTTATTGAATCAATAAGATTCACTTTACTGAGTGATTCCCCCATCAGAATAAATTGGTCTCAGAGCATTTTCACCCCTCCAATATCATTCTTCATGTCCATTTACAGCTAATCCCCTTCTCACCCTCAGCCCCAGACAATCATTAATCTATTTTCTGCCAAAATACTTGCCTTTTCTGAACATTTTATATAAATAGAATCCTATATTTTGTGGTCTTTTGTGTCTGGTTACTTTCACTTCACATTGTAGTTTGGAAATTCATAGCATGTGACAGTAGGTTGTTTTACTGATAAAGAGTATTCTAGTCTATGCACATATAACATTTTATCTCTTCATTTATTCTGCCTAGATTATTTCTAGTTCTTACTATCATGAATAATGCTTCCATTACCATTCACATCCCAGTATTTATGTGGACATATACATTTGTTTCTCTTGGTGAGATACTTAGTCTCTTTTCTGTTGATTACAACAGATTACCTTGAACTGGGTAATTTATGGGGAACAAACTTTATTTCTTCTAGTTCTGTAGTATGAGATGTCCAAGAATCATGGGAAGATATGTTATGATAGCCTTTTTTACTGGGGGTGACTCTGCAGAGTCCCAACATGGGACATGACATCATATGGTGAGGGGACAGAGCATGTCACTATCAATATTGGGAATTATTTGAAGTCCAAGGGGTCCTTGGAATCTCCCAAGAAGGAATTAAGGAATGGACAGGCAGGAATGAATGAGATTTATTTCAAACATATAGAAAATCTACTCTACAAAAGTGAAGGTTTCTCTCCTTAGAGGAGAACTAGCTCTATTAAGGTTTTGCTCCTCTATTCAAGCAACAGCTTAATTATAAGTTAAACAAGAGAAAGGGAAGCTGTTTTCCTGGAATTATGGTGCCACCCTTCTTTTTTACCAAACAGTCAAACAGGAAGTGCCTTGACATCAGGTGCATGATGAAGTGGGAAGTTTCCTTAGAAACATATGTTTATGGTAATAACATGTACAATGAAACTAAAAGTTCAAGAGGCAGTTTTTCCACCACCTTGTTTCTGACCAGTTGGAACTTGCCCTTTCCCCATCTTGTTTTGATCAGGGTAGTTTGAAACTATGTTTGGAGACTTTCTGACTCAGTTAAACAAGGTGTGCACAATTAAGCAATGCCTATAGTAATGCCCCCAAAACTACTCAAACAATATTCAAAACAGTGCCCACCAGTTCCCTGTCTTACTAGCATAGGCCATTTTTCCTTTCCTTACAAAGTCTTTGTTCCCACTCACATGATAACCCATAATTAACTGAACCATTAATCCATGAAGATGTCTCATGATTCAATCACCTCTAAAGCACTCTAGCTCTCAATAGCGACACATTGTGTATTAAATTTCAACATGGTTTTTAGAGGAGACAAGTATTCAAATCATAGAAAATACCTAAAAAATGCTACATAATTTTGCAATTTCAGAGTTACCTTTTTTTTGAAACACCCAAACTTCTAAAATGATCAGACTATTTTACATTACCACCAGCAATGCATGAGTTTTTGTTTTTTCACATCCTTACCAGCTTTGTTATTGTCAGCAATATTTATTTTAGATATTTTAGTGGGGATTAAATAGTTAAACTGTGGCTTTAATTTTCACTTCCTTAAAGATTAATGACATTGAACATCTTCTTATATGCTTATTAGCCATCCACATAACTTCTCTGATGAAATGTCTGCTTGCATATTCTTTCTACTTTTTGTTTAGATCATTGTATTATGACCGGACTGTAAGAATTCTTTTTAAATTTTGGACACAAGTCATTAAGATACAAGGTCTGACAATTAAGTTCATGAACTTGCCACCCTGCACTTATGTTGGTAGCACTGTACAAACAACTCAGTAAGGCTTCATAACCTTGCTATATAAGTGTCTCACAGGTATGTTTGTTTTGACTTGTGATGATATATTGCTGAGTGATGTTTATCATTGCTGTTGTGTTTTTTTTTGTCCTATTGCAAGAATGTTGATGCTTGAAATAGAATAAAGAACAAGCATTAAATTTCTTTTTAAACTTGACAAGAGTGGAAGTGAAACTAGGACATGTTAACACAAGTTTATGGGAATAATGCAATGAAGAAAATGGCAGTGTACAAAGGGATTGAAAGTCTTTCTGAGGGGAGAGAATGCCTCACTGATGAAGAGAGGTCAGGGCGGCCAGTAAGAAGCAAAACTTATGAAAATATTGCAAAAATTTATCCATTTCTGTGTCAAAATTGTAGTCTGACTATGAGAAGCATAGCAGACCAAGTAAATGTCAATAAGGAAACAGTAAGGAAAATCCTAACTGTATATTCTGGCATAAGAAAGATATAGCTCTTGTATTATGGTAATGCACCAGTTCATACAGCACTATGAGAAAGTTTTTAACCAGTAAACAAATAACTGTATTGCAACACCCTCCCTACTCACCTGATCTAGCCTCCACTCACTTTTTTCCTTACCCAAAGATAAAGGATATACGTAAAGGAAGAAATTTTTCTGACACTCAAGACATCACATATGATACGTTGACAGCTATGATGGCCATTCCAGAAAAAGAGTTTCAAAATTGCTTTGAAGAGTGATCTAGGCCTTGGTGTTGGTGCATAGCTTCCAAGGGGAGTGCTTTGAAGGTCATCATAGGGCTATTCAGCAATGAAGTATTAAGCATTTTTCCCAGGATGAGTTTGCAAATTTAAGTGTCAGACCTCATGTGTTGTTTGGCAAATATTTTCTCACACTATTACTTGCATTTTCATTTTCTTGCTATTTTATTTTGATGTGAAAGAGTTCTTTCATGAACCATGCATTTGGTTTTGTAACCACTTGTATCTTTCCTAACACAATTATTTAAATATTTCTCTTTTTAAAATTTCATTGTTTTTATTGTATATAATTATGGGTAGACCATGCTGTTTTGCTGTATGTATACTGCATGAAATGATTAAATCAAGCTAACCAATATATACACCACTTTCACATACCTACTATTTTATCGTCATAAGAACATTTAAAATCTACTTTCTTAGCAATTTTCAAGTATATAGTATGCTATTATTAACTATAGTCACCAGACTATACAATAGCTCTCCAGAATTCAGTTCTACTGCCAAACAGAAACTTTGTATCATTTGGTGACAGTTAAGTCTATGATTCAGTTTAACGTTTGTGTATAGTGTGAGGTGAAGTTAAGATCATCTTAAGTATGATTATCTAATTGCTTCAGCATGATCTGTTGAGCAGACTTCCCCAATGAATTGTCATGCCACTTTTCTTAAAAATCAATTGATTATAAATATAAGGAGTTGTGTTCAATTACTTATTGTTTTCATTAGTTTTTGAATCTCATCTTTCTGCCAGTTCCACACTGTCTTCCTGCTGCAATTGTATAATCCTTTTCTTTTTTTGGCCAGGGCTGGGTTTGAACCTGCCACCTCTGGCATATGGGGCCAGTTCCCTATTCCTTTAAGCCTCAGGCACCACCTGTTCTAATCATTTTTGAAATCAGGAAGTAAAAGCCTTTTAACATTAGTTTTTTTTCTCAAATATGTTTTCAACGTTCTAGGTGTTTTTCATTTCCATATAAACTTTAGGACTTATAATTTCTGCACAATAGCCTGCTAGACTATTGATAGAGGTTGTACTAAATACTTAGACAAATATGAGAAAGATCACTCACCTTACCCATATGAACTTTTATTTTAGTCTTCTTTAATTTCTCTAAGAAAAGCAATGTTTTAGAAATTTTGGTTTATATGTCCTGTATTTCATTTTTTGAATTTATTTCTATGTATTTTTAAAAATGAAATCATAGCTGTGTACATTAATGCAATCATGGGATACAATGTGCTGGTTTCATATCCAATCTGAAATATTTTCATCAAACTGGTTAACATAGCATTTATGGCATTTTCTTAGTTATTGTGTTTTAGTATTGTGTCTTAACCTTTATATTCTGCATTCAGTAAGTTTCACCTGTACCCTTCTAAGATGTATCATAGGTGTGGTCCCACCAATTACCCTTTCTCCACGCATCCTCCCCCCTCCCCTTCCTTGCCTCTTTCCCCATATTCTTGTGCTATAATTGGGTTATAGCCTTCATATGAAAGCTATAAATTAGTTTCATAGCAGGGCTGAGTACATTGGACACTTTTTCTTCCATTCTTGAGATACTTTGCTAAGAAGAATATGTTCCAGCTCCATCCATGTAAGAGGTAAAGTCTACATCTTTCTTTAAGGCTGTATAATAGTCCATGATATACATGTACCACAATTTATTAATCCATTCGTGGGTCGATGGGCACTTGGGCTTCTTCCATGACTTAGCAATTATGAATTGGGCTTCATTAAGCATTCTGGTACAATTATCTTTGTTATAGCATGATTTTTGGTCTTCTGGATATATACCTAGTAGAGGAATTATAGGATCCAATGGCCGGTCTATTGTTAGATCTCTAAGTATCCTCCAAACATCTTTCCAAAAGGAGCATATTAGTTTGCATTCCCACCAGCAATGTAGAAGTGTTCCCTTTTCTCCACATCCATGCCAACATCTCTGGTTTTGGGATTTTGTGATCTAGGCTAAACTTACTGGAGTTAGATGATATCTCAAAGTAGTTTTGATTTGCATTTCCCTGATGATTAAGGATGGTGAGCCTTTTTCATGTGTCTGTAGGTTGTGCGCCTGTCTTCTTCAGAGAAGTTTCTCTTCAAGTCCTTTGCCCACCCTGAGATGAGGTCACTTGTTCTTTTCTTGCTAATATGTTTGAGTTCTCTGTGGATTCTGGTTATTAAACCTGTGTTGGAGGCATAACCTGCAAATATCTTCTCCCATTCTGAGGGCTGTCTGTTTGCTTTATTTACTGTGTTCTTGGCTATGCAGAAGCTTTTTAGTTTGATCAGGTCCCAGTAGTGTATTTCTATGTATTTTTATCATCCTGGTTGTTTTTGTGCATGAAACTTTATCCTTAATTTAGTTTTTTTTAGTTGTTTATTGATCAAAAATAGAAATACAGTTAATTATGTGTATTGATTTTTATTTCTTGAGACTGTTGTACTTTATTGGTTTTCTGTGAGCATGAATATTTCTTTAAATTTTCTACATATAGAATTATGTCCTCTATTGCTACAGAAATGTTACTTCTTCCATGAAATCTGGATGCCTCTTCTTTAGTTTCTGTTTTTTTTTTTGGTTGCAGCTGTCATTGTTGTTTGGCAGGCCTGGGCTGGATTCGAACTCGCCAGCTCAGGTGTACATGGCGGGCGCCTTAGCCTGTTGAGCCATAGGCGCCAAACCAAGTCAGATAATTGTTATCAAAATTTAGAATACAATCAGTAACTTTGAGAGAAGCATACTTTTTTTTTTTTTTTTGTAGAGACAGAATCTCACTTTCTTGCTCTCGGTAGAGTGTCGTGGCGTCACACTGCTCACAGCAACCTCCAACTCCTGGGCTTAGGCAATTCTCCTGCCTCAGCCTCCTGAGTAGCTGGGACTACAGGCACCCACCACAACACCCGGCTTTGTTTCTGGTTTTGCAGTTCAGCTGAGGCTGGGTTTGAACCTGCCACCTTCGGTATATGGGGCCGGCGCCCTACTTGATGAGCCACAGGCGCCATCCTCTTCTTTAGTTTCTTAATTACAGTGGCTAGACCTTCCAATTTTATGATGGATAGAATAGGAAAAGTACAAAAATTCTGGCCTGGTTGTTAATCTAAGGAGAAAAGTATTCATTCCTTTACCATTAAGTTTGACGTAAGTTGTAAGATTTTTGTAGATGCATGTCATCAAGTTGAGACATTTCCCTCAAATTCTGAATTTGATGAGAACTTTTATCAAATTTTATGACTAGGTATTATATTTTCTCAAATTCATTTACTGGGTCCAGTGAAATTTGCTATCCAATTATCCCACTGTTTAGCCCCAGAATCTCCATTTTTCTCTTTTTTTATTATTCTATCTCTTTCTAAATATTCTTTACTTGGTGAGATTTTCTTCTCATATATTCCATTAGTTCTTCAGAAATAACTTTAGGTGACAACATTTGTAATTGAAAATTTAAAGACATTGTTTAGTCAATCTGACATGTTAGCCCTCTCTAGAATTATCCCATTGACTGAATTTTTTCCCCCAGTGGACCAGCCCTATTTTTCTATTGCCTTGGGTTTTTATTTAAATATCTTAATGAAAACCAGACATTTCTGATAATTTGAAATCAAAACTATGTAAATCAGAGCTCCCTTCTTTCTTGGGCTGATTGCTTTGCTATTTGTTTTTTAGTTACTTTTCTTAACTAATTCTGTAAAGCCTGTATTGCTATAGCATGCAGCCACTAAAATTATTGCTCAGCTACCTGAGTGGGGGGGCTAATGATGTAACAGAGATGTACTTAAATGCTTTGATCATAGTCTTCAACTTTGTGCTGAGGAGCTCTGCCTTTCTTTTGTGGCATGCCTTAAATGCTCCAGCAGACCACATTTCATGGCCCTCAATGCCTTTGTATTCTGCTTACACAGGGCCTTGAAATCAGCCAGAGACTGAATCATTATCCTCTAAGGCCTTTCATGGGCAGACACACAGCCCTGAACTTGTGGTCAACTTCTGAGGTCTCCAGGAATTTATCAACACTTGTACTCAACGCCTTTCTCAATGCCTTGCTTTATTTCATTGACCGCATTCCTTGTAAATTTTATCCACCATTACCCATAAAAGTTAATGTCTATTGACTTTTATAGGTTTTTATAGATATTTATGATTAGAAGACAGAATTTATTCACAATAATCCATAGATCATTATTTCTCATTTGAAAAGTTTTAAATTCCATCTTTTTATCTTTATCATGAATACATTAAGGATGAGACTGTAGCTTATTACACATAGTTTCTATGTGTAGAAATTATGCATGATAAATCCTATAATATTGAAATTGTGAACAGACATTGATTCTCAAGCAACAACACAGCAAAAAATTATTTCTTATGTAATCTTAGATATTATCTCAATTTGTTGTGATTGAAGCCTATTATATTGAAAACACTCTTACAAGAAGACCTTAAAAGCACCTCAATTGTATACAAACATTTCTTATAATGTTAGGTGATGAAATATTTTCTAGATCACATTATTTTTAATTGTTTTATTCCTTCAGTCCTAAAAAAATAGCATACTACAATTGAACTAGAAAATAATATGGTCAACTTGCATAGCTTATGTCATAGATATGAACTATAATCATATTGTCATTATTTCACTACTTCTGTTTTGCTTTTTCTTTCACAAGTTAGACATTTCAAATAATGATTCTAATGAGCAAGTGTAGCATAATTTCTCAGCTAAATTTTAATACTAAAATTAATTTACCACAACTTTGCCACATACCACATACTCAAAACAAGTATAAATTTTATTTCTTCCACTTTAGACCATTTATTACCATGAAGTCTGATATAGTTATGTAAAATGTAGAAAAATCATCATTCTCTCTGTGTATAAGATGCTTTGTGGAGAAAAAAGCATATCATTATACATATTAATCTCCTATTATAATTTGATATTTGTTGTTTTAATCAATTTGTATGATGAATTTTCAAATTATTATAATTCATTTTTTCATCTTTGAATTTCAGGAGTATGTGGTTGTAACATCACTACTCTAGGAAGACAATATTCTATGATACTACTGTCAATTAAAGAAAAATTATAGAGAAAATATAAACAAAAAGTATTCCAAAGGGGTATGAGCTAGAAGTTTTTATGTTAAAGATATTTATATTTGCTATGCAATTCAGAAAGAGAAGGCTCAAGGATTTAAAAAACCAGAATGTAAACCAACTTTTGATGAAATGGCTTTTACCACATTCACATCTGGTTCATTGAATTAGGTTAACAACTGATACACTTAAGGCACTCACATTTTATAGGAGTGCACTTGTCAACACAGTCAATACAAAATATCATTTACTTTTTTTAAGGATTTACATCTAACCCTTAGGATGATTTTGTTGTTGGTGTTCTATTTGTGTAACTTCATGTTTTAAATTCCTTCAAACACTAAAATTCTGCTTTTTACTTAGATGCGGAATCTCCACCTAGCACGACATCATTTCTTGTTTCTGGTTTGCAATTCTCTTTTCAGTGTTCATATACTCCATGAGTGTGATTTGTCTCAGCATGCAACATCATGCCTATTTAAAGTAGACTCCCCTCATTTTTCTTTCAAAATTATCAGTGCTTCTAGGAATCTTCTCAACAGGGAGTAGCACTTTATAAAGGTTCTATGCTTTGCTACTTCATCTAACAATTTCTGAGTTTATACAGTGAGTGGCATTCCAATGTTGAATAAAAATATTCCATTAATTTGGTTGAGTTTTCTTGCTTCAAAAATATAAGTAAAAGTTAAAATGAGGTTTAAATAACTCTACAATGTAAATTGACAGGTTGACCTTTAGGTAATGCGGAAGAAAAACTGTTTAAACATGAAACAAATGAGAAAATCCCAATCAAAATATCATAATAGAAAAGCATCCATTGGTGGAAATTAATATTTTTCAAAATAAACTCAACTGAGTCTTCAAATTAAAAAATATGAAGGTATACAACAGTAAGCAAGAGCCAAAGGAAATGATTTAGGGAGGGATAAAACAGTATATTTTATAAAGGAAGATATTATAGATGTTAATTGAATTTTGTACATAAATAAAATGATTGCTCTCTATAACCTAGGACTCTATAATTTTACAATGGTGCTATTTCACCATTTCAGGACTATTTACTGGGCCAAGATAATTGAAATCTTTAGTGTTGACTATATCCCCCGCTAAATATATAATTTGAAGAAATACATATAAGCCTCAACCTTTTCATCAGCATTAAAATTATAATTGTTTTGAATGTTTCACCAATTCTGCCAAAATATAAGTGAGATAATAGAAATGCAAATGCACTTAAATGAATAAACGTACCTAGATGGATAGATAATTAGTGTATTAATATTACTAAGTCTTCCAAAGTTTTATTCTGCAAGTTCTCAAGTTATTTGCACTGAGAATAAGAATGACTTCTCACTAAATCTTTCAAGGAAACATAGTATAAGGAGTGAGCATCTAATAGATTATCCAAATTATACTGCTTTCCATTTTCCCGGCACTGCTCTTTTTTTCTCAGTCTACATGGGATTTACTGGAAGGTCTGTTTTTAATGCTAACTCCCAGAACCTGAGAGTATAGCTGGTTAGTTAGCATAAAGTTGGACTTATTTAATCAAAAGTCATTTTCCCTGGAATTAAAATTAGAAAAGAAAATGAAGGAGAGTAACAGTAAAGACAGAGAGGATTCTGTTTCTCAGAATGGTATTCGGTAGCCATGGCTTTGGCCATGTGGGTTGTAGTGCAAAGGGAATTATTAGCACCAATAAATAATGGAAAAGATGTCAGGAGAGGAGAACAAAGAGATTCTGAGACCTCTATATCTGTGTATTTTTTACCTGGGAACTATTCACTCACAATGTTCAGTATCACTGCCTTTGTCTCCCATTACACACATTTGAATCTTTGATCATGAATTGCATTTTGTGTGTATGTTAACTCAAATGAATTTCCTTAATTTACAACCAAATGTCCTATTGTAGAAGACTAATTGCTATAATTGATACTCTCTAAATTAGTTTGTGAGGACTCCACTAATGAACACCACAAATGAGTAGCCTAAACAATAGAAATTTATTACATTTTCAACAGTAGCCAGACTACCACATTACAGTAAAGGTCTTGATGGGAAGAAACGACAACCAGAATCTCCAGATGGGGAAGTCTGAAATCAATGCCCTGGAAAATTTTGTGATCTAGATCCCACTGAGACCTACAGCTCTGCAAAAGAAGCCCCATCACTGCTGTTAAAGGCTAGCGCCTCCCTTGCTGAAACAGGATGCAGAGGATTCTTACATGCAGCGTGTGCTGCTCTCAGCACTTTCTCCATCTTGTCTCCTTTCTACTCCATGTCACTAAGTAACGTCAAGAAACAACAGGTCTATGAGCAACATGTCTGGAGTTGATTATTAGAAAACAGCATTTCAGAAGGAAAGACTGACATCTAAAAGTAAATTTCTCAGTCTATAAAAAATAACAAGGGTCAAGGACATGATCAAGGGGTTGATGGCAGCCTTCTGAATAACAAGTAATGATCCCTTGCACAATTATGAGATATGACTCAGTTTTTGGAACTACATCCAAGGGAAGGCTGGATCACCATAAGCAAGGATACTATATAACACCATGGAAAACACATATGATTACGATTTCCATGGTCCTGTATCAAGGAGCATGATGATCATTTACTCTAACATCTGTAATCCAAGGTAAATTTCTAACATGTTAAGAAGTATTGGTTATAGATTCTGTGTTGTCATTAATACTTGGGCACATCTTGGCTTCTTTTATATCAGACATAGGCAGTCAAGTAATAGATGTAAACTGAGTATGTAGCTACATGTCAAAAAACAGGTGGTTGGTCCCTTACAGCCCTACTAATTGGTGACCCTGAAAGTCAGTGATGAATGGAAATTTGGTCAATGGGAAGAGTTGTTGGTAGTACACCTGCTCATATACTTTGGAAAAAGATATTACCAAAGTTGGAATACATATGGGCTCATGGGCAGTGATAAATGGCCCTGGCAGGTTGTATCAAAAACTCTCCCTAACGGTTTGACTTTAGAAAAAAAATACACTCATTCCATGTCTTTGATTTACTAAAATTTTCTAGTTATTAATAATAAAGAGAAAACTAATGCTAAAGATGAAGGGTGACATTGCAAATATACTTACGAATGTATCAGAAACTTGAGTAGTAGCATAAGGGTTTGTCATGTAGCTGTTGATTTTACACAGCCTTTTATTTAACAATATTTACAAAATGACAGGTTTGAGAAAAGTCATGTAATCAGTTTTCTGAAACCTGCCCCTCTATTCCTACATAAGAGTCTGAGGAAAGACCAGATGAGTGTAGCTTGTGATGCTGTTTAGGAGATTTGAAAATCAAATGATGTATAATTTGTTTAGCATAGTGAATTTTTAGCTATCAATTTCCTCCCTCCCTTCCTTCCTTCCTTCCTTTCTTCTCTTTGTGTCTTTTTACCCCTTTTGCCTCCCTCCCGCCTTTCGTTTATTTTGCTGTGTCTCTCTCTCTCACTTTCTCTCCCTCTCTCTTTCCTTCTTCTGAAAGTTTATTTGTAAATTACCGTCAGGAAAATAATGCCCAATGACACCTGTAGGGATTTACATAAGAAGTTACTCCCTAGAAAATTTTTTTAAAAGACTGGCTCTGATCATAGAAACTCCAGATCTTAGAGCTAGTCACTATCCGTTGCAAAAGTAATAATAAGAAAACATTTATTAATAGTAGTGTTCCCTGAAACGGAGAGTTATGTTTACAGGAAGGAAATATGTTTTAATACCAAAATAAATGGCTGCTACTCCTGAAAATTTATTTTTTTCTCTATTTTCAGTGAAAATTCCCATGGGGAATAAAGTAGAAGGGGTTTGATTTCTAGGTTAGATTTCTCCATTCAGCAGACTTGGTTTCTCATAACGTGAACGGCCACTTAGTAGTTTATCTAGAGATGGGACATGAGTGGGGGTGGTGGACAAAGCCAATGTTATGAGCTGATAGTGTTTCTCCTTCCCTGGGAACAGTCAGAATTATTAGAAATGCTATTGAACAAATGCTGTTATGTGCTCTAAGTCTTGTCTTCCCCACCCATGCCTGGTTTCTCTCCCACTTTTGCTTGAATAAGTTTCAAAAATTAAATGATTATCTTTTGAACTTTAAGGGATACCTGTACTCCAAGAAAGCTTTCTGTTGGCTTAACCCGGGTTTGTGATGATGCGCCTTTCAAGGCCTCTTCCAGATTCTGAAACACGTTTTTCAGTGTTTCTTGATAGTGTAAGAATTTAGGTGTACAGAATACCAATAAAAGTCCCAAATTCTCATTGTAGAGAACAATCTCAGCAATACTAATCAAATCCAAGAGTAGTGTTAAATTGTGAAAAGTTTTCTAAGGTCACTACTCAATCTGAAGTTTAATATTAAATATTAAATATGCTGAAATTTATTACACATTCTAGAAATCTTCACACACAGATCCAGGATATTTACCAAGAACATCTGAGCATATGTATCCTTCTCTTTCTTAATTCCTATAGGAGACAAAAATAGCTAGCTTGGATTATTCCCTTGCCACTTAGGTTAGACAGAGAGCTTTTCTTTAATGATAGTCTTCTTTCTTAACCCTTTTTATTTGTTTTTTTCTGGAGACTAGAGAGAACATAAATATGGAAAAAAATCTTCAAAACAACCTCAAAAAATACCAAAAGCACCCAGAAGCTCAAAATGTATCCCCTTTGATAAAGGTGAGCATGTGCAACATAATTCCATCAATCTTTGTTTTATGAGAATCTGATCACCTTTGAGCTCTCAGTTATGTGATACACATGCTCTCCAAAAAGCAAACATATTAGTTTCCAATACAGAAGGCATTAGAGTTCTTCGCTGTTACAAATTAAACATTAAAATGAAAATAAGTAAATTCAGAATAACTGGGTTGTATTTTCAAACTTTGAAAGTTTGGCACATTTGTATACATGATTATTACTCATAAATGCATGCAAAAATCACAACTCAAAAAGAACTATTTTGCTTAACAAATGAAATTTGAAAGATCATTTTGCAGGAAAATTAAACAGAAGGATGCTTTTTGGATTTTCAAACAATTCATTGTTACTAGTGCGCTTGTTACCTCATTTAATGGCATAAGCATACTACATTGTTTGAAATAGCCATTAGATTTATAACTTTATTGAAGTTTTTTTTTTTTTTAAAGATGCAGTTTGATGTGTTTTATCTCTCTATACTCACATAAAAAGGCTTTAGGAGTTCAAAATAATTCGACAATGGGGGAAAATAATCAGGGTAAATGTGTTGTATTTGGAGGTCTTTCAAGAGATAAAAATAAATGAGTAATTGCCAATTAGTAAATGTCAACTAAAAAAAGTGATAAATATTTTTTGCAGTTGTTTTGATAAGTCCATAAAAGTGACAAGTAATAAAATACCCACAGAATCTATATAACAACATTAAAAATTGTTTAACCCATTTGTGTGTTCATATATGTGTATGTGTGTTCATAATGCTGAAAGAATACGTAATAATTTGATAAATACATCCTAGAATAAGCAAACATTTTAATTCTTGAGAATTGTCATCACCATAGGGGCAACATTTACCACTAAAAAGTCGCATCTGCATTTCAGTATGTTTCATTGTAATGGAATTCCTCTATCAAAACCTTTTCTTCTATGGTCAGGTATGGCTATTTATTTCTAGGGGAAAAAAAAGATGAAGATCATGATTCCTGCTTTTCAAGAAATTGCATTTGATTGAAGGCAATAAAAGCATGATTTACTTGTGGTTCATTTTAACATAAAGTCATTTATGTAGGTTTTGAACACACTTGGAACATAGTACCTGCTTGAAATACTCCCTGCCTACAGGAAGATGGGCCAAATATTAGTTTGGCCAGAGAAAGATCTTTAATTTATTTTCTGAATAAGGATTTCTTGTAAAATCTCTGTATAAACATTTTAAAATATTACAAAAACTAAAAAGTCCCATGTAATATGTAATCTCATAAATCATAGATACAACCAAGTATTTACAATGGCTACTTACACTAGCCATCTAGCCCTGTCTACTTATCTATCATTCCATCCATACATCTTCAAATTCCCTTCATGTTTTAAATAAAAATACCTATTTAAAGTCATACTGTTTATATGTTAAGTACTATGTTTACTTCACATTATTAGTATATGGACATTTTCCTATACCATTCATGTCTCTGAGAACATGATTTTAGTGCCTGCATGTCCAATGTTACATATATGATTTATGGGATGTTGTATAAAATTGTATTCGGGTGTTGAATGTGAGTTTATTCAAAAGTTAACATTAATTATGAATAATTTTTCATAATGAATTTCTTGATTCTATTTTTAATAATCAACAAAAAATAAATTCCTAGACTTATAGAGAAATGGAACGATTATTAACCCAGCTTGCCTATGGGCAATATTGAACATTTAAACTACTTTACCTCACTATCTGCAGCATATGGATATGCCAAAGCACACTTTCATTTTGATATATGAACTACTAAACATCTTACCAACCTTGGTCTTTTTACATTTATATGTCTGTTGTTTAGCAGAATGCCTTGAACATAGTAAATACTTAACAGAAAGCTTATTTCATTAGTGACTTTAGCTTAGTCTCTACATTGGAGATAGTATAGCTAAATGGAATTTATTTGAATGATTTTATTTGAGTGATCATATTGAATGATTTTTGATCATCCAATATCTAGAACTATTCCATTTAATACTCTGATTAACAAGTTGATTATAGAAAGTGATTTTTGTTTATGAACAAGTCATTCTACCTTATTTCTTGATGAACATAGGACTAAATATTATGCTAACTCCAGATTAGAATTAAGATGATTTTGACAGCTGTCTAAAATGTCACAATTCAGTTTCACTGACTACATCACATTGAGTTGTTCATGAAGACACCTGTGTTTTGAAGCCTCTTGAAAATATGTACATATAATAGAGTTAATGTTTATATTAGAGGTAAGAAAATATTAGAGGTAAGAAATTCTGGGGGTAGATATATAAAAATATATATAAAAATAATATATATATATATATATATATACACACATACATACACACGCATGCTTATAAATATATTTTTATATAATGCATTTTCTGCCAAGACATTTCAAATGTTTAAAATCTGGCTTACTGGCTTCTCATAAGAGTCAGAAGATCTCTGCACTGCTGCCACAGCCCGATGACAATTAGTGAGAGCTAAGTAGTGTTACTCTTTATAGGCAGGACCCTCTCTATATAATTTCATTCATCTTCTTTGCATATTTTCCCCATGAAAACCCTAAAATGAGAGTATCCCAAACTACATAATGCCAAAAAACTAGCTTTTACAGTATTTGAACTAACTAATTTCTTAAAAGCAAAATCAACATGATTGATTAATGAGTTCTTTTATAGTCTTTCAATCAAATTTGCTTTCTCTACTCAAGAAAATCTTTTGGGTTTGGCAGCTATGAGGCTAGGGAGCCAGCCACATATACTGGAGCTGGTGGGTTCAAATCCAGCCCAGGCCTGCCAAACAACAATGACAACTACAACCAAAAAATAGCCAGGCATTGTGGCAAGCTCCTGTAGTTCCAGCTACTTGGGAGGCTGAGGCAAAAGAATTGCTTAAGCCCAGGAGTTTGAGGTTGCTGTGAGCTATGAGGCCACAGCACTCTACCAAGGGTGACAAAGCGAGACTCTGTCTCAAAAAATCAAATAGATAAAAGAAAAGAACAAGAAAATCTTTTGACTTGATTCTATAATTCCCAGGGCATCCTCCACTGTTTATATTTCAATCTTTATTTGATGTTATTCCAATAACATCCATTTAAACTCAATGTGACATAATTTAATTAAAAGTACACTTGCAGATTTGTAAAAATAGTTACAATAAGATTATCTCAAAAAAAGATTATATATAATATTATACTTACATATATGTTTTTTTTCTCTTGTATGACTAGATCCGCACTTATAATTAAGGAAGTTAGTTTGTCAAGTTGATACAAGATCCTTAGAAATGTGAAGCTAAGAATGAGTGTGATATAAATTTGAGATTATTTTTCTCTCATTGGTGACAGAATGGAATATTTCAAGTGTTTTTTCATTGATGTTTTGACAGTACCTCTGGAGTGTGAGGGGTTTGACATTTTTTTTTTTTTAACATGAAGCTAAGACTTTAATTATTATTTGAGAGTTTTACTTTGGTTAAACTTCATACAAAAAGACAAGACAAGAAAAAGTATAAGAAAACAGACCCTTTTCTGCTTCATGAATGGCAGATTGACAGTGGGTCTGAATAGAAATGACAGGGCTTTTCAGAAACTTGGAAGGTTTAGATGGAGGTCATGAGATTATTTTTCCTCCCGTGAGCCAAATTCTGGGCTGGAATTGCTGCTGGGAGGCATTTCTCATGTTCTTAGAGTCTCCTTCCACCTTCTGATTATTAAGCTACTGACAAAGGCTAAGAGCATTCATACCCATAAAATCCTTGAATCCTTGAATGAGACCCTTTATTCTCAATGCTGTGTGAAAAGAATGTGTATAACATATAAGGCAGCAGCTCTTTACCTCTGATGGGCATCAGAAATACCTGTGCACCTTTCTAACCACGGGAGGGCTTGGATGGAACTCCCTACTGCCAAATGTGGAGCTCTAGGTAGGTATCTCTTGTCAAAGCTTCATCAGCCATTCTGATATGTGCCATAGAGAAAAAACTACTGGCGCAACTTTTTGCTGAGCACACTCCAGACCTTTATTTTGAGTAGAAGGAGGTGATTGATCAGTGATACAATTTACAAGATCAGCATTTTCAAAGTTTCTTCCTTTGTTTACACTCAGTGCAGATTATCCAGCAATAATCATGAAATGTAATGTCAGTTCCATTCATAAATAAAGTTAGACTTTTCTTTTTTCTTTTTTCTTTTTTTTTTAGACATGGTCTCACTTTGTTGCCCAGGCTTAAATCATAGTTTTGTCATCAGAGCTAACTGCAATCTCAAACTCCAAAGGAGTTTGGGCACAAGTGATTGTCCTCCCCCAGCTTTCCAAGTAGCTAGGACTACAAGTACAGGCCACCATGTCCAGCTGATTTATTTATTTATTGGATAGAGACAGGATCTTGCTACATTGCTAAGGTTGGTCTGAAACTCCTGGGCTCAAGTGATCCTGCAGCCTCAGCTTCTCAAATTACGGGGAGTACAGGTGTGAGTCACTGCACCTGGCCAGTATTAGAATTTTAAATGGATTTTCGCTTTTCACATATTGCTTCTTTTATATATCAGAGTCAAGATTATTCTTCCTTTTTTCTGCTAAGTTTTTTTGTTGTTGTTTTAATGATGACTTTCTTAATTATTGTTTCTTTTTTTTTCTTTTTTTTAAATTTTGGATTAATATGAGGGTACCTATGATTAGGATACATTGTCTGCTTTTGTAAGGTAAAGTCCAAGTTGCTGCAGCTAGTTCCACTGAAAATTCTTCTGGTTTTAGTATGCTGCCAATCTCTTGTTTTAAAAACAAAGTGATTTCTACAATCTTTTTTTTAAAAAATAAATAAAACATATTGAAAACATTCATCTTAGCAACATCTGATATAAAATACCCTGATTTAAATTTACCACTGATTTTTACCAAACTTTTAAGCATTAGTTTATGAAATAGGATCATAATTCTTTTACCCAATTGCTAATACCAAGATTGTTTCAAATCCCAGTAAAGTCCTGGGAAGTCCAAAATACCCACTGTAGAGCTCCTATGCCTTGGCTTTTACATTATTTCTCTGAAGAAGAGCTAGGATGACCTCCACATCCCTGTTGTCACTCTTGTAGCTATACAATTATGCTTGTCAATGTATTCTTGGACAAGCTCTGGCACCAAGAAATGGATGCTCTGGCCCCTCCTGAGGGCTCTCTGTATCTTCATGAATGAAACATCCTTAGTGATCTACTCCAGGCGAATGTTACTCCTGTGGTTCCACAGCTCTTCAGATTCACAGATGCTCTTCTGAGCGTCAGTTCCAGCCTGAGTAATATGTATGAGTCTGTAGTCTGTGACAATTTGGTGCAATTTATTTATGAATGGAATTGACATGACATTTTATGCTTATTGAGGATAATCTACACTCTGTGTAAACAAAGGAAGAAATTCTGAAAATGCTGATCTTGAAAATTGCACCATTACCACTGATCAGACATCCTCACTCTTCCACAAACTGGAAACACAAAAGAACTCCAGTAAATCTTCCCCACGCAGCAACTTTACCTTTGGCACATCTTTTGGTTTGGGATCTAAGGATTTCTTTTGTCTAGAATCTTGTCTTCGTTCAGTCCACTTGCTCTTCTGTCCAGGGCTCTCTAGCACCAGTGAGTTCTATGAGTAGTCACAGTTACTGGCTCCAGGTTCCCTTGATGGTGTGTTGCACCTTAACAGTCTCTGTCCACTTCTTCTGAAAACTTTCCCATGTATCAACTTCCAGCCACTTTGAATTCCTGATGGCAAGTTCTGCGATGATACCTTGGTGATGGATAGGGATGAGCTCTTTCTTAATAGATGCATCACTAACAGGAGAAATTATGCCTTTGATCACTCGCTATTTTCATGTTCCATTCATGTACTCTTTGGCCAGCTCAAACTACCTGAGGTGCATGGCAGTGATGGGATTAAAGGAACCATAAGCAAGGAGAACCACTTCTGTTTTCTCTGAATTTTCCATGGTAAGAATTATTGATCTAAATGGAAAACTGTGACGCCTCCCTTGATGTTGTGCTTTAACTTCTTTTGAAAATAATTTAATATATGATCTTTAAAACTTTTCCTGTCACACCTAAGATCCTTTCCCAGCACACCAGTGTGCCACAGCAGACGGGTTGACTATCACTGCTGAAAATGCTTACTCTTCCTCTGTCTTGGGGCTGCTGCTTCTGCCGAGTCTAACTTGTTTTATAAAGGAAGTTCTTTGAATCTGAAGTGTTTTTGCAAGGGCAGCTATTGGAACATTCCAACCAGTGTGTCAACAGTCTTCTACATGACCATAACAAGTGGTTTCATATTCAACTGAAAGTCAAACCCTCAGGCCAACCCGCTCAGTCCTCCCAGAAAAACCCATGACCAGAACCCCAGCCAAGGTTTAACTATTTTTATTCCTAAAATGGAGTGATAAAACTGGACAAAATTATCAAAAACAACCATTTCAGGATTTTGGAAATTGGCCAAGATCACTCAACAAATTCAGAAGAATTTACTGTAGAAAAACCATGAACCCTGGGTAAGAATCATGACAGTCACAGAGTTCTTATCTGAAGTTTTCCTCATTCCTCTGCATCCTGTTGTGTGTTTAGAATTTTTCCATGAAGAAACGCTCTGATTTCCAAGCTATGAAAATCAGTAACTCTGCTGCTAAGGTAGAGACTACATATACGTATCCATTTAATTTGTAGTGAAGAATGATAATCACTCATTTCTAGAAAAAGTGGCAATAAACAAAGGACAAAACCAGTATCACGGTGTAAGTCTCAAATTGCAGTTCTGGTTAGGGCAAGTAACAACAAAGCAGACTAACCAGATATTTAACAGGAAGATCTGAGAAGTGAAACAAAAAAAAGGAGCCTCTATACGGTCAGACAATTGCCTTTGTAGTTTGCAAACTCCTCCTAGAAAAAGTGCTTTGAAGGGCAGAGTAGGTACTGGTGTCAGGGCATAGCCTCCCCAGCGGAGAACCTCACAGTGATGTTCAGCCATGAGGTATGCAGCACTTTTTCTAGGACGAGTTTATGAACTTAATTGTCTGAGCTCATAAGATGACGACTCTGATGGCCATTCCTGAAAAGAATAGTAAAATTGCTGTAGGGTGAACTAGACACTGGCATCAGTGTATGGCTTCCCCGGGGGAGTACTTCAAAGGTGAACATAGTGATAGGTATGTAACACTTTTTCTAGGATGAGTTCGTGAACTTAGTTGTCCAACGTCATATAAGATCACCATATTTTTCCTAGAAGAAGGAAAAGCTGTGATGATTGATTAAATAAGGCTGCCTAGGAGGGTTAAGAAGGAATTTTGCTATCCACACTTCCCTGACTGAATATGAAGCCATACACATACGCAGAGAGAGCCTGGAGGAAAGCAGAAATCAAAGTAGCTATGTAAATGTCTAGATTTTTCATTGTAGTTACATCCTAAACACAATTCATCAGCAGAGAAAGCCTTACTTGCTCATGGTGTTTAAACATTATTTTTGAGCAATCAAGAACAGATCAAAGATTTATACTGACACTGACAATTCAACAAAGATTACAAGACTATTCAGTTGAGAAAATGACAATCTTTTTAAGAAATGATGCTAAGAAAATTGTGTACCTGCATGCAAATAATAAAAAAAATTGTATTGTAAATTTTATATATACGAAACTTAAAGCAAAATAGGTCAAAGAACTAAGCACGAGAGCTAAAACTATGAACCTCATAGATGAAAAACAGTAGAAATTCTGCAAAACATTGAATTCGGTAATAATTTTTGGAAATAACAGAAAAAGCATGGGGAATAAAAGAAAAGAATAGATAAAATGGATCTCATCAAAATTAAAAGAAAAAATCAGTATGCATTAAAGACATTACCAACAGAGTAAAAAGGCAACCCATGAAGTGGGAAAAAGTGTTGCAAATAATTTGTCTTATATGGGATTAATTTCCAGAATACAAAACAGATTCCTATTTATTAAAAAACAACAACAACAAAATGCTAAAATCTTAATTTTAAAAGCAGCAAAGCCTCTGGGTGGCTGAAGCGGGTAAATTGTTCGAACTCAGGAGTTCGACAATAGCCTGAGCAAGAGTGAGACATTGTCTCTACTAAAAATAGAAAATATTAGCCGGGCATTGTGGTGGGGCCTGTAGTCTCTCCTACTTGCCAGGCTGAGGCAAGAGAATCCCTTAAAGCCAGGAGTTGGAGGTTTGAGGTTGCTGTGAGCTAGGCTGACTGGAAGGCACGTTAGCCTGGGGTAACAAAGTGAGACTCTGACTCAAAAAAAAAAGAAAGAAAAGAAAAAGAAAAAAGATGCCATGTCTTATATATGTATATAAAGAACCATAAATAAATTGTGCTCTCCTTGGAGTATGTGACTCACATAAATGAAGGATAATGCTAGAGTGGTCAAAGCCTGTTTTGCACTGGTGTGTTCTCAGCCAGGAGACCCCATAGAAAGAGTTTCACCTTGGATTACAGGACGCACTGCCCCGATGATAGACTCTAATTCAAATCCTACTTTGTTTAAATCTAAATGGAGCTCCACTTTTCATCCTAATCCTAAATAACTAATCATCCTCTTTGTTCAGTGAGAAACTGAATTTCTATATTTATAAATGCTTCTGCTTTCGTTAAGAATTCTAACAAAGCTAAAATAAATTTAGCATTTTGTTTCACATAGATTGGTGACTTGAAGTTTCCAACAACCTTATTCATGGGCAACATCTGCCTTTTGCTATTTTTAGTTGATAAAGGAAGAAGAGTTTAACAATAACGTGGAAGTTACTTGTTTCACTAGGTTTCCAGCTCAGTTACACAGGAATCAGTCTCCTCTTTGCCCTGGAGGATACACTCCGAGGCTCCCAGTAGATGCCAGAAACAACAGATAGTACCAAACCTTATAGATATTATGTTTTTCCTAGACATACGCTCCTTTATACATTTGGCACAGTAAGAGAGTAACAACAATAATCATAAAAGAGAACAATTATAGCAATATGCTATACTAAAAGTTACATAGGAGTTTATCTCTTTCTGTGTCTCAAAAGATCTTATAGTGCTGTTTTCACCCATTTTCTGACCACAGTGGGCCACGAGCCACTGAAACCATGGAAAACAAAACCATTCATAAAGGAGGGCAACTGTACTCAAGTGCTGTACGTTAGTCACATACAGCACTGGTAGGACACTGGAAGGATGTTGCTCTTTGCCTCTACCCCGAGAGGTACCATCTTCTGAACAAAGGCAGAGAGGCACTCCACCTGATAGCCAAAGGATTTGAAATTTGAGAATTCAAAGTCCCAAACAGGAAATCCTAATTTATGGATTACCCAGGATGGAGATAAGGAAATACTCCTCTCAGGGAACAAGTGCAAAATCATTCCCAGCTGAAGGGCCGAGAGAAATTTCTGTTACTTATCATGGACAACTCATATTGTGTTCCTCCTAGGAGAACCTTTTCTCAGCTCCCTGAGTTGGTGTTTTCTAAGCCTAAAACTGATGCGACAAGTGTGGCTTCTGTCCAGGTTCTGTCTCTTGCCTCTGAACTCTAGACTCTTTTCCTTCTCCCATTTCTCCAGATCCTGCTTCTTTGGATTCAGCTCCCTCAAAATACAAGCCATATTTCACTTTGTCTTCCTCAGTATAAGGCTTAGATTTATGGTTCTTAAAGAGTTTTTCTTGGCGGTTTCAATGGCAGCCCCAATCTTTATATTGTCTAGATTCTCTGAGAATGTGAGAGTATTTCTTTACATAATTATAAATCTCCTTCTATAGAAATCACTTCCATAGGCTTATTAAAGAATTTCTGGCAAAAGCAGCCAAAACTTAAAACCACAGTTGATCTTCTATGCTTTCCTGCCCCATAGTTTTCTAATCCACACTTCATGAACACGGTGATCCTTGTGGCCTATATCCCTCCATTTAGAATTTCAGGACAATTTGATAGCTTTTACAAGTTTTCATAAAGTGCCAACTCTGTAAAGTGCTGACTTCCTTAAAATAAAATAAGTCTTCATTCATGTACATGAATGAAAAAATACTTATTGAAGCTGTCAGTTATTCTGAATTTTCTGAAACACTTGGATTACTTTATGTTTCAAGTGAGATAAAGACATTTATAGAATCCATTTCCAAAGTGCATTTTTACAAACAAATTACCAGTGTGGGTTTTTGAAATGCTTATGTGAATTCAATTTAAATTAGAGAACCAGAGAGATAAAGGCCAATGAGTCATACCATGAACTACTTCTGAAATTTATAATTTAATTAAAGAGTACAAGATTCTTTTATGAAATGGTTCTTTTCCTTTTAACACAAGAATTCAGACAACATAGATTCAGTTTTTGCTTAATGAAATGTGATTAGTAGATGAGTAAAACTCATTGGCTAGTGCTATAAATGTGAGAGTAAGATGTGTTGGGTTTCCTGCTTTTCCTGTATATAATATTATTTCTGTTAATAAATCAATCAATTCATTTGAATGGAAATCTTAATTGAAAGGTTATATAAACATTGTATGCATATGACTTTTTGACCTACGAGTATAAAAGTCTGTCAGGATATAGCTGTCCTTTGTGATATACTCAGGATATAAGGGAATTTCAGACTAGCCTCAGACTCCTGAAATTTGAATATAATGGTACACTCCTATTTTTAGAGGTAACTGATTTGAAGAGAGTTTATAGAACTCCAGAGAAAAGAAAGCAGTTACTAATTCTCACGTATGTTACTTGTATGTAATATCCTCATGAAGGATGAAGCTCATCCTTCATCATTAATACAAGATTTTAGCTCCTGTCATACAATATAACACTAATGTTGCCTTCATTGCTAATTACTTAAATATCCATGTAGATAATTTACCTCATAACTTTATGGTTCAGGTCCTTCACCTCCAATTCATCCAATAATCATATTCTTCACTATTTCAATTGTTCATTCCCACAGACAATCTTATCCTTTGCTGTTACCAACATCATCATCATTTATCTCATCATTAAGTCCTTCAATTATTTTAAGTCATAGGAATGTTCTGTTATTATTGTGGCTGCCTTTGTCTATACTGTATGAAACTGCACCAGCCCAGCTGCCAAAGCTGCCACACTCCTTTCTCAGTTTTGTATTCAACTGTGACGCCAGCAGTGGATGTATGGTGAAACTGATAAACTTAATCTTCTAACTTCCTCATTTTCACTGGCTGCTTCCAAGATTTTCTAGTTAATTTTGTATCCTTACTTTGTTATTATTTCTTTTCAAAAGCATCCTATGCTATAAAATAGTTAACATTTCATAAAATGCAGATATTTTCATGCTTAAAACTTATCTACACCCACTGTATATATTATCTTATTTGTTAACATATACATTATGTAGCATCCCTCAGTAGAAACCACGCTTTATAAGGGACGGAAGGTTGTTTGCTTTAGTCACTGCTATTCTTGGTCCCAAAGGGAATAAAAGAGAATAACTTGAACATGGTAAATATTTGCTGAATCAATTATCTATTCTTTTTCATACTTACTTCTATCATTAATGTTGTTGATATTTCTTTTCTAAATGGGGAAACAACTATAATTCTGTTAAACCAAAAATCAAAAATGAATATTAATGCCAAGTTCCAAAGTTGACAAAATAGAAAAATTGCAAGGTGTAAGATGCAGAATGTAAATAGTTTGTAAAGCAGATTCATCAACACAGACTAAAAGATACAATTGCTTTAAAATGATGAGCTTTTAAAAATGTTTTATGATTAAAAAATGTAAAGTAAATGTGTGGTACTGTTAATTTTTCTGAGCAAAGGCGAAGTAGCAATTTGAGCTTGGTTGCTTGGCAACGAAGCTGTGGAATCTGTAATGGAATGTCCAAGAAAGTTTCACAGAGGGCAAAATCATACTACATTCACAGTCACTAATTAAAGCAAAGCAATAAGATGTAAAAATATTATGTACTTTCCCATATGTCCAAAAGATGTACATTAACACAGTTTGCACAAAGGTGAAAATATATGGATATCGGGTTTTTGAACTTTAAGTTTCTAAGTGTGACATCAGTAGGAGAATATATGTATAGGAATTGCGTATTTATGTACATGTAATTTATGTATATATAAATACACAATTCCTTATGCATACATGGCTATTGTCAAATTGGCAATAAAAAAAGAAATACTTTTTTTCGGAACCTATATCCAGTTCATTTTGGATAAAATGCTCACTCATGTGATTGGTAAGGCCAAAGGCCATGAGTCTTTGCTCTAGCTTCAAAATACCCATAAAGTGAGATGAAAACTCTAGAGAGGGTTCCATCATTCATAAAGAAAGAAATCCTCAGGTCATTAGAAAGAGATAGTGGGCAGAAAATCAAAAAATATATATATAAGAAATATTTATTATGTCATGTATCTGTTTAAATGTCTGTTTTTAAAAAATAGTTTTTGACTGTTTTTTATATTTCTACTATGAAAATCATGACATAAACATTTCAAATATTTATTCATCTAAGAAAATCTTAGAGTCAGCCAGAAATTCTATTAACTGTTGAAATATGGGAACATTTTGGACATATGTAGATTCGAGGTAGGAGATAATTTAGGTTAAGAGACCAATAGGAGCAAAATATCAGATACAAAGTAATGTAAGCAACAGGGAATTCATTATGCTGGCTGTGATAAGTGTGCACAAAAGGAAATGCTAAAAAATATGGCTGGAAATGCAGATTGCCAAGAGAACAAAGAGAGATTATAATGACAGTCTATGGAGTTCAGATGTGATTCTAAGTCTGAAAGAAAGCAGTAAGAATATTTGAACACGTGAGTTATATCATAATTGTGTTTCAAAAAGATAAGTCTCTCAGACGAATGAATGCTAAATTGGACATCAGAGAGAATGAAGATAGAGAGATCAGTTAGCAAACTACAAATAGATTTGGTAAGAATAATGAAGTCCAGCATAAGAAAGACAGCAATGAGAATAAAAAGAAATTATCCACGCAGTGCTGGGCAGGGACCAATTTGTTTACATTTCTTCGCCCTGCATTCCAGATCTTTATGGGCTGGCTCCTTCCCAGCATCCATGTTGCATTTCAAACAATGTTTTGAAACGGCCTTTTCTTATAAATTATTGCCAAAACTTTCATTTTGTAGTCCTGTCTGATTGGATGGTAACTGAAATTCCCTTGTTTATTCAGGTTTGTTTTGTTTTTTGTTATTTACCAGGCCTTTTCCCCCCCGAAATGACTCATTACAATATAAGTGCCACAAGACCAGGGTCCTTTTCTCTTATATTCCTTTCTGATCCACGTGCATCCACAAGTCCTTGGAACCTCCTAGACACTCAGAAAATGTGTGTTGAAGAAGAAATGAAAGAATAAAGAGAAGCACTTGGTAAACAATGACTTGCTAAATGGGGAAATCAACGGGGTGAATAAGGTCTCAAGCTCACATAGCTTAGATTGTAACTAATTGCTTATAATCTACTGAACAAAAAAGAGTTATCACTATAAGATTTAAAAAGAATTTTTGATACAATTCAGCCATAAAAAATGAAATCCTGTCATTTGCAGAAATATGGATGGAGCTGGAGGTCATTATGTTGAGTAAAAGAAGCCAGGTACAGAAAGACAGATGTAGCATGTTTTCACTTCTACGTGGAAGCTATTGAAATTGATGTCAGAGAGGTAGACAGTGGAATGACAGTTACCAGGAGCGGGGAACAGCCTATGCGTGTGGGTGCAGGGATGACTAGAGATTTGTTGATGTGCAGAAATATATGAGATAAAGTCTAATGTTTCATAGCAGGGAAGGGTGATTATAGTCAACAACATGTACTGCGTGTTTTAAAATAGCTAGCAGAGAAGACTTGAAATACGCAGTGCACAGATAAATGCTCATGCTGATGGATTTCCTAAATACCCAGACTTGATCATTACACATTCTATTTCTGCGTCAAAATATAACATGCATCCCATTACAAAAGTTGTACCTAAAAAACAAGCAAGTATCTCAGAAATATATACGGATATTGTGCATCAATAAAAAATTTAAAAGAAAGAAATTTTGTTTTTCTTTTAAATTTTTATTAAATCGTAATTGTGTACATTAGTGCAATCTTGGGGCACAATGTGCTGATTTCATATGCAATCTGAAATATTTTCATTGAACTGTTTAACATAGCCTTCATGGCATTTTCTTAATCACTGTATGTAGACATTGGTATTCTGAAATTTTGAATGTTTCACTGATGCCACTGCAGGGGGATTTTAAAATCCGAAATTAGTGTTGCAGAATTTAAAATGGATTTTAGACTGTCCAGCATCTTTGCTGTAACTGTGTTTACATTTGGTTCAGAAAATCACCAGTTTTATATTCTGTGTAAATTGTTAAACTAGCTTTAAGATCCACTTTCCTTATTCATAAAATAATAGTAATTGCTTAGAGTGCTACGTATACTTGATTATTTTAAGTGTTAAATAAGGGAATTCATGTAAAGTCTTGAGTGAAGTGACCAGAATATCACAACTTCTCATTACAAATTAGTAATTACTATGAAAAACTACTAGGAGCCATTATGTACCAGGGTTAAAAGCACAGATTTTGGAGTGAAACTCCTTGGTTTAGAGTTCACCTCCTACCACTACTGATTTCTCCACACCTTTTATTCTCAACTATGTTAGGACTTCTTCTTCATAGGTGATAGAACATAGGAGTTATAAATATAGACTCTGGAGCCAGATCGCTGGTTTCGAATTCTGGTTTTCCATTATTAGGGGTGTATTCAGCAAGTTACCTGCTCTGTGGTCTAGTTTACAAATCTGCAAAATGCAAAGCACAATATCACCCAACAGGGTGGTTACGATGATAAAATATTTTAGGGATGTAATGTTCTGAGAACAGTGCCTAGCCCATAATAAGTTCTATGGAAGCTATTCGAGAAAATTAAAATCAGTAGAGTGATTTTTAAGGTTAAACAAAATAATTATGAAAATCACTTAACACAGTGGCAGATTGTAAGTTCTGTATACATATTATTATCAGTATAAACACCTACACGAACAAAATCATGGTATTTGTCAAAGATATTCTAGTAGTGTGTCAGTTCATCTACAAATAATTAACACCTTCTTAAACAAGAATGACTATTTCAACCTCTGTACAGACACTTGTATTTCCAAGACACCTAAAAAATTATTCTGGAAAGGGTGTGAGTGATAATGAATGGAGCTCTTCACGAACACCAACCATGTCTTATTAAGTGTATTAGAGTTCAAGTCTTTACTACACAGCCTGACATTAAGGCTAACCAAGTTCATGATATTTAAGGAGCTATGTTCATTTTGAAAATTCAACATATCGGTATACATTTTTAAATATTTAAAATTCAAGACATAAGTATCAAAATCCAACAATAAAATCACAATAAAATACTACCCACCACAAAAATGGATAAAGTAATAATTTAAAAAACTGATTACTTTCTATTCAAATAATAATTCTACTAGCAATGTTAAAGAGCTTTCTCCAATTTTCTCTATACCAACACTTGATATAAAGAAGTTTGGTAAATTTTCACTAATCTAATAAATGTAGGCAGCATCTTCCAGCTGTAGTTTGCATTCTCATTATTAATTATTTATCTCTTTCGGTTAATGGAAAGCTGGGAGAGCCATTTCTATAAATTTCACTTTTATGTGCATTGTCTATTTTTCTACTGGGTTACTAAAGTTTTTATTTATGTGTAAGTTGTTGGTATATTTAAAATATTATTATACTACTAAGTACTATGTGTTACAAATATTCACTCTTTAGAAATGTCAATTTGTTATAATTATGGAAATTTACCAAACAGAATATTTCTAATAAAAAGGTCAGCTTTTGTTTCTTTATGTTTATTGTGTCTTTTTAAAATATATATATATAATTCTAGGGTGGTGCCTGTGGCTCAAAGGAGTAGGGTGCTGGCCCCATATGCCAGAGGTGGTGGGTTCAAATCCAGCTCAAGCAAAAAATAAATAAATAAATAAATAAAAGAAAAAATATATATATATGTATGTAATTCTATATCATCATATTATATGTTCTGCTACTTCTTTCCTTTGACTTTAATGTTTTCTGTGTCTACTTGGCTATCTTATATCAACATCACACACTTTCAATTTGAAGCTCTCATTGGCACAACTTTAAAAGTGTTCTTCCCAAAGTAGGCTTTCCAGTACAGCAACATCAGTATTCTTTTGGAATTTATAAGAAATTCAAATTCTTAGGCCCTTCCCTAAGCCTAGTAGATTAGAAATTTGGGAACTGTGGTTCAGAAATTTATATATATGTATATATATGTTTATATATGTATATATGTCCAAAATATATATTTGGACTGTGGTGGCTGCTCCCTGAGACTGTGGCTGGGGAAGCTCTCACTGCCACACACGCCCACATTCAGCCTCTGGCCACTGAGCGTTTGTGCCAGTTTGTGGCTGCAGCATTTCTGCTCCAGAGAAGAAGATCTCTGTTTCTTCATCTTCCTCTTTAGACTTCAGGGCATTATTTTCTCCACCAACTTCCGTTTTCTAATTGGGCCAATAAAATAGCTTAATTGTTTTTTTTTTTTGTACCCTCATGTTAACCTGAAACAAAAAATAATAACACAAAATAAAACCTTTTCTGGTGTCTTCTTTTTTTTTTTATTATTGGGGATTCATGGAGGGTACAAGATGTGTCACACACTGAGAATTTATATTTCAACAATAGTTTCAGGTATTTCTAAAATAGTACTAAGTTTGGGTAGGATTTTATTAGAACTTTACAACTAACTAACCAGGAAAAGCTAAATAAAAATGTCAAAAAGTCCTAGATTTTATGCTTTAGAATAAGAAAATAAGAAGACAAAAATTTCTACTAGGGAAAAAAAGTTTGTGAGACAGGAAAGAAGACTTACAATATCTACGGATCAAAAAGAAATGCGTAAGTCCCATCAAATAATATAGCAGCCAGGATGAGCAAAAGAAAAAATAATAATATATGATATGACATGTACATAGAGACAGTGGTGATAGAGCTACTTCTTTCTTGTAAATTAGGGAGTTGCTGTTGTAAATTATAAATATGGCTAATAAGCGCTATCAGGGTTACAAACAATAATTCAATCTTTATCTCATTCATCAAAAATAAGCTGTAAGAAACTTTGGCAAATTGGGGAGGCAATCCCAAAAAACATGTGGAGAAGGTTCCCCATACTGTTTGTGGTAATAAAAAATGATTTGTGTAGTGGTTAAATATATTTCATAAAGAACCATTTAGAGTTGCATATAGAAATGCTTAAAAGAAGGAAGTTCACGACATTAATATTTTGATTAAGGAAACTGTGCAAATATGGCATTTTATGTGCGTGTAATATTCATGAGATTCTGGCAGTCATAAGATCTGTTTTGTAGAAAACAAATACTAGGGCATAATTTTCGGTATATCTCTATGGTATGAACTGTAGTTTTAGATACATAGAAATAAGGGACAAGAGGAGTGAGATAGGGAAGGTGAAAATACAAAGAAAAGCTTATTCCCCTGACTTGATATATGAAACACTCTGTCTTTAACTAGTCCTTCTGGGAACTGGAAGGAGTAGAATTTACCCCTAGGCTCCTATCTCGTATTGCCCAAAGTTTGCTCTATCTCCTATTAACTCCACCTAGGTTTTACTAAAGTAGGTTTTAGTGGGTCTTCTTGGTCTTTTAAGCTATAAGAGAGCCCACAGGTAAAGAGCAGAGCAGGTGGGTTACATTCTTAGGGGAAGCAATGAGGGGAAGCTAAGCAGTTCTGACAGTGGACCCCTCAATCTGCCAACACAGTGATGGGATTTCAGGGTCATAGAAATAGCACAAAGGCCAGATAGCAAAGCCAGATGTGAATTTGAGCTGTATAAAAACCCAAACACAGTCCTCTTAGAATAATTGAATCAATCTTATGATTATAAACATGGGACGTAACCTTACTCAAGGGCCCCTTAACGATGAATGCTAAAATTTGTTAGATTCATAATTAAAAACATAAAATTCATATGTTTAATTAAAGACCTTGAGTTTAAGATTTAAACCTATGAGATTTATCAAGTGAAAAAAATGTTTTCCATCACTACAAAAACATATTCTGGTGTTTACTATTTGAAAATTAAACTCTCCTTGAGAGTACACATTTCTTTAATGCCACCCCATGTCTTTGCTCCCTCTGGTGGTTTAATGGTGTCTCCTCTGAGACTCACGTTGCAATTTGTGGCCCAATATGGCAGTGTTGGGAGGGGAGCCCTCATGAGAGGTGTTTGCCATTGAGGCATTTCCTCCTGAATAGATTAATACAGTTTGGTAGGAGTGAGTTTTCCCTTCTTACTGGAATATGTTAGTTTCTTATGAGCAGGTTGTTACAAAATGTTTTACCCTTCTCTTATGCTCCTGGTTCCCCTTCAAATTTTCCAGCAGGTTTTGGCACAGCACAAGGCTCTCACTAGAAGCTGCCAAATAAAGTTACCCAATTTTGAACTTCACAACCCATAAGATAGTGAGCTAAATAAAACCCATTTCTTTATAAACTATCCATCTCAAGTGTTGTGTTATAGTAAAACAAACTGGAGCAAGACACTCCCCTGCACAGCAAGCTTTGTTGAAAAAGTTTATGCTCAATGTCTCCATCTCATGAAGTTCTAATGTCATTTCTGTATTCATGAAACAATTTAAACTTCTTTTTTAAGATCAGTGATGACTTTCAAGTTGCCAAATTCTGTGAATTTATTTTATCCTCATTTTAGGTAATTTTTCAATTCTTTAGTTGTAAGTCATGAAAGATAACCCCAGGTGACTTCAGCAAACCACAATAATAAATGTATTTCATTGAATTAGAAAAGTTAACTAAATAGATTTCAGAAAAAATAAGAACAATGGGTGCTTGTGTGGTATAGGTAGTAAAAACTAACAATATCTGTTCAGCACACTGCCAATAAAATTAGAAAAATGAAAACCATGCCAGCTACGACAGTTCCTATTCCACAGATCTTCTGGAAAAGTTTAAGGTTCTATGGCCAAAGTTGAATTGATCTAGTTTGGGTTAGGAAGTTATGTTTGTCTAGGGTGAAGACATGGTTAGCATCTGGAGTAACTTCCCCTAGTATCAGTCACACAGTAAAATGTACAAGGTCACCTTAAAAGAAAAATCAGAATATTGTCACCCAATAAAGGTAGATCACTCCTTAGTAAAAAAATAAATCTTTACTACTTAACCACTTAACCATCTTTTCTTTCTTTAACTCTCTCCTGTCACTCATTTCACTGTGCAGTTGTCCTCAGTCTCCTCTGCTGATTATTTTTCCTATTTCAGCAACACCCAAAATTCGTATATGCATCAAATTTGGTCTCCTCACTGAAGTACTCCTCTTTGGAAACAAAAACTTATAAATCGGTAAATCCCTAACCTGTGCAGATGGGAAGCAAACATTTTACAAGGCTGGTATGGTTTACCAGTAGTATTAGTGAGAAGCATGACACCTTGAATCCTGCACCTGTGAATCTTGCCTATGATGGAAAGGGTACCATAGATTTGCTGCTGATTTAGAGCTCAGAGCTCCTCCCCCGACCAACGTTGTCATCCACCTTGGTAAAATCACTGAATTCCATTATGAGTTTATCAATGCACATGATTTTCTCCTCCATTCCTGACAACATGCTACTCTGTGAGTCCTTTTGACAAGGAAAAGACCAGCTTATATCTAGAGAATATTTTATCTTATCCCCCTGATTAAGTTTTTACTCCTCTGGTTCTTTCTCAGTTAGCATTCATATGAACCCACATAGCTTTGCACTCTGTGTCCATTCAGAGAAGTCTAACATAATACCTCATCTCTAGACCTCCTTATTTAGAAATGTCCATTTTTTTCCTTTCAGTTTTCTTCCAATCTAGCCAGAACATTAACTCTTTTCAACAGTCACTACAAATCCACTCTTTGGTTATCTCTCTCTAAGCAGAATGAACAACACTGTTCCCTTGTTAAATCCCTAACTATCACTTCTTCAGGCCACCATAAAGAGGCATATAATACTGCAGCTATCTATTTTCAAGGATTGCTAGCATATTTGTACAGAAGCATCAGTCACCCAGATGTGATTTTTTTTTCTTCCTTACTGAAAATGCTCCACATAGACACCTAGGTGTCTATAAATGCAGGATCAGAGGAAGAAGGCAATTTAACCAAAACAGAGGTCATGGGCATTTGTGCTACCTGGCCTTGTAACTCATATCCTTAGAATCTCCTCAAGCCAAGTGTCATATATCCCACTTCTGCTTAATAATGGTATTCTGATGCACCTGCTGCCCAATCTTACATCTTACTGGATTGGGTGACAGCCAATTTATACTGAGCATCTTAGATTCTATGGTAGGAGCATAGTCAACTTTTTAAGTTTTTGGTAAGGCTCAATAGCAAGCCAAAGACTATTTTTTAAAAGCAGAATGATTTTTTTGTAGAGAATGGCACAACTTCACTTCAAAATCCTAAAGGTTTACATAGCATTTATCACATAGTGTCCTGCTAATGTCTGCTGACAATGCTCCTATCTGCAATAGGTACTTTAAACGCCATTAGATTTTCTGTGCTACATGAACCAAGTGGCAGATAGTTTCATCATGGCCTCGTTCTCTTGTGATGATACTGTTTGCTGAGCCAACAGGAAGCTAAAAAGCAAGCAAGATCAATAATGTTGTTGATAAAGTCATACCCAGGAGACAGGGAAAAAGAAAATGGTGGAGATTGAATATGGTAGAACAAATGAAGAATTTCCAGCACTTTATAACATTATTTATATTTATTTTGTTCTACTTGTGTCCTAGAACTATACTATATTTTTGGGATCCATCATTAACCAAACCAACAAAAAGCCTACCTTCATAGTGTTTTCATTGAATTGGGCAAGAGTGACCTTGACAATTTGCTTTATCTATCTAGACCTCTGTTTCTTCATATGAATAAAGAGAATAATAATAAATCAAAAATAATTTGGCATATTAATATAAGATAAGCTATATAAAATAAGATAAAGCCTGGCAAAAAGTATATATTTACTAAATATAAGGTGTTAATATTACTGATAATTTAAGAACAGTATTTTTTTTTAAAGCAGGGGGAAAAGTTTGGATAAGTTTACTGGCAGTAGTATACGAAGATTCTCAGCCAAGCATGGCTAAGAAATTAGGGCTCTTTACATAATTAGTACTTAAAAAACACTCAAGTAATACTTAAGTTTAGATTACTATCACCTACTAGAATCCCTTTCACTAAGCAGCCTTTGGCAATTTATTTGCTTCTGAAAATGATTCAGAGTAGGAAGGACTATCAGCTGTTGACAGGGCTAATTTTAAAACAATAAAATTAGCATTGTGCTAGTGTACTCTACTGGACATTAAGTTTTATGGTATTAAAAATCTCAGGCTGAACAATAAGTAGGAGCTAACCACAAGATAAATGGAATCTTGTTGAAAAAACATTTTCAGATTCTACTAATTGGAGGGCTGCTTTTATCTCATCTTAATTCTGATCAGAAAATAAATGTATTTTCACTTTCAAAGCACATATATTAGAGGATGCAAAATAGTAAAAAATATCTCAGGGGAAGTTTGAAAAAAGAAAAGACACACACACACACACACACACACACACATATGAATAACTGCTTAGTGGATTCAATGTACAATATTTTAGCATTATATGGCCAGTACTAGCTACTTGGAACCAGAATATCTGGCACTCCAGAAATGCTTCAGATAGCAATTCTACCATTAAAGTATAAATATTAGGCTGAACATAGTGTTACCAAATTAGGAGGTCAAGGCAAGAAGATTGCTTAAGGTCAGGAGTTCAAGATGAACCTGAGCAACACAGCACGATGCTGTCTCTAAAATTAAAAAAAATTAAAAAATTAAAAATTAGCCAAGTGTGTTGGCACAGGAATGCCCATAATCCCAGCTACTTAGGTGTTGAGGAAGGAAGATATAGCTTGAGTCCAGACATTGGAGGTTGTAGTGAGCTATAATGATGCCACTGCACTCTAGCCCAGGCACAGAGTGAGAGTCTATCTCTAAATAAATAAATAAATAAATAAATAAATAAATTTTTGTGGGAGATGGGTAGATTGAATTCCTCATAGATCTTCCAACTCAGGGTAAGGTGCTTAGTCAAGAGGATATCTGTGTGACTATCACTACATGGAGAAGTCAGCAGTGCAGGCAGCTGAAGCCATCAACTAGTACCTCAGGCTAGAAAAGCTGAGATGTCTGTCGGAGGAGATGAGACTTGCTCTCCCCCCTCTCTCCTCTGGTTGTATCATTATCGGACCTCTTCAGATGTTTCATTACCCTATGTCTTTGCCTACTCTTTACTCAACCTTCCTGGGGGCTATAATCTCCCCACTCTCATTCTTAACCTTGACTACTGACTACTGAGTTCTGTGCATTCTTGCTTATATATATACAGTATTATGTACCCAATAAAAAGACTCTGAGAAACAGGACAGGTCCTGCATTGCTCTCATGCTGCTACCAGGCACATGAAACAGCATGTGCCCTTACGGGCTTCCAGTTTTATGTCCTAAGTTTGGTGTGGATTTCATGCTTTTCTCAGCAGCATCTCCCTTGCTACCCACCGTCCCAGGGGTCGGGGTCTACTAGATGCCCAACAAATTTTGACATATGTCAAGTGAAAAAGTGGGAATTTATTGAAATTTAAATAATATGAATTGATCATTACAAATATGAGGAAACCTAAGGAAGAGAGATAAAACTGAATCAAGAGAATAAAAGGAAAATTTCAGCAATATATGAGTTACCTTTCACAAATGCATTAGAAAAGGAATATTAGAAATGAAAGCTGGAGAGTAAGTCAAGGGTCTGCATTGTACCCTTGCCTGAGTCCTTTCCTTACCTTGGAATGTATATATTCGAAATGGTGTATATACTGCTTAAATCTATAAAGGTAAAATAAATGAATAAATCTGTAATGTGTAATAGTTTAGAGAAAGGAGAAACTGTTTTATTTAAATATTTAAATTGGTCTGTTAGTCCCCCATAATGGCCAAGAACTACTATGCCAATATTGCTAACTATGAGTATATGGTTAATATTGGTAAAATACAAGTGTTTATAAATACGTAGTTTTTCATGAATTGAAAGAACACACTAGGAAATCTTATTGGTAAAATTTAAAATACGATATTTTAGGGCCCACAATCAGGTTACTATAAGATTGTAAGGATGTATAATTCCTCAAAAAATTCAATGAAACCATAAATCCATGGAAATGCTGCATTTGTCAATGATGCCTTCATTCACTTCAATAATACACAAGTAAATTGTGTCAGAAAAGTTATATTCAGATAAAGAAAAAAGCCTCTAGGAAAAATTGAGTCAGAGAAAATATCCTATGATGAAAATTACACATATTTTGAATGATGAATAGGGTCACCGAATCTGCGAACAATTCATCTTTGTTCTGATCAATCAAGCAACCAGACAAAAGGACTCATGGTAATAACTTCTATTGATACTAAATAGGGTATTAAAGTCTATGAAGGAAATTGAGCTAACATGCATCACATCATGAGACCCACAAAGAAAGAAAACAGCAGATTTATATTTTGGCATTGATAGTATTATATAGAGAGAGTTTATTTGAGAAGACTAAACCAATGTATTATCCTTATTACATAAATACAGTAACATTTTAACTAGTCTGTGCAAGAAAATATAATGAATAAACCTGACTATTTTATTAAGGTTTATCAACTTTGTATATGACATAAATTCAAATGGAATTCAATTACGATGAGAAGGGATTTATTAGTTTATTTATTCACCTATAAGAAAGGTGGTAGCTGACTACAATATAGATGATATCAAGGATTTAGACAGCAAGAAAACTGTTTCTCTCTGCTTTCCTTTCTGTCATGTTTCTAAAAGGACAAACACTTGAGATTCCTCTACCCATTCCACATAGTGAATTAGTTGAGAATAAGTTATGACACTCCACATTATTACGGATAATGCTAAATTGAAAGATAGAGCTTAGATATCACAGCCCAGTGGACTTTCTAAGAGAACCACCGATGTAGACAGACTTATCTCCCAGTCCCAGGCAATGACGGTAGCATTATGCTCTACCCCTTACAAGCTGCTCCATTCCAAAAGTAAGAAGTGTCAGTGCTTAACCGGATATGTTCAATGTAATTTTCCCAAATAACTCAGTGGGTGAGTCATTCTTTTTCTCTAAACAAGAGAATACAAGGGCCCTTGTGTTACAGTAATTAAATTTTCTTTTTTGAATAAAAGGAACACGAGTTGGAGAGAGGTGGTTCCCCCCCATTATACACTTCAGTTTATTTCTAAATGCCATGTTTATTCTCTACTGATCCATATATAATAAAGGAGATGTGACAATTATTAGCACTGTACTTGCAATATCGAAATTCAGTTGCAAAACCAAAACCAAATAAAATATAAATCAATAAACTTGTTTTATCCAGTTCCAAATTAAAAATGTTTATGGAAAAATTTTGACTGGCTTAACTTAGATCACATGTTTATCCTTCAAAAAGACACTGTGTATATTTGAGTGAGATCATTATCATTGGTGGAACTGGGTGTTTATGTTTACCCCTGAGAGCAGAGTAGAAGAATATCTTTAAAATAAAGATAGGAAGTAGCACTGCTGAGTACACAGTGTAATGGCCTTCAGAAATCTCTAAAAACATGTGTTAAGTTTATTTTTCATCCATTCAACAAATATTTATTGAAGGCTCAGAATGTGATGAGTGCTATGCCATCTAACATTTATTTGCACTTTAACCTGACACTAGATGCCAGGATGATCTGGATGCTCATTCTTTGCCAAACATACCTGTAATACTTTGTATCTTTAACTATGCACTGCCTTCCAGCTGAAAGAACATTTCTGTGTATTTATCAAACTGAATTGATCTGAATCAACTTAATATTGAATTTTAACCTTCTGTCCATTTCAGATACTATCATTCTCTAAAATTACAAGAAAATTACCAGGGTATTAATAACTTTTCTCTCTCTTTTTCTGCTCATAATCCTCTTTGTCCTCCTTATTTATTTTAATTGCGATGGACCAGTTTGTCCTGAGTTTTCTTGGAATTTATCAGTGACTGAAATTCAACATGCTTTCTGACATTCAAAAAATTGTATATGATTTTTGTCTAATTCATACATACTTGGAAAATCCATAGTCAGATAATTCAAATAACGTCCCACAGTAAAAATAATCAACATTTAAGTATTCACACATTATTCACAGACATTTGTATGAAGGCAAGGCGAAAAATACCTAATTGTGGAAGGATACTAATGAAAGAGAATTTTGGGGGCAGCGCCTGTGGCTCAGTGAGTAGAGCACTGGCCCCATATACCGAGGGTGGCAGCTTCAAACCCAGCCCCGGTCAATCTGCAAAAAAAAAAAAAAAAAAAAATAGCTGGGCTTGTGGTGGGTGCCTGTAGTCCCAGCTACTTGGGAGGCTGAGGCGAGAGAATCGCCTAAGCCCAGGAGCCAGGAGTTGAAGGTTGCTGTGAGGCTGTGCGATGCCACAGAACTCTACTGAGGGCGATAGAGTGAGACTCTGTCTCTCCAAAAAAAAAGAAAAAAGAAAAAAGAAGAAACAGAATTTTTAGTCAATGAATTAAAAATCTAAAAGTCAAGATAAGATTATTTCTTAGTTGATCAGGGACTTTAAACATTGTGGTAAAATTACAATTTTAAGGACAATTAATAGAATGAAAATTAATATATGCACTTATAAGGTTTTTATTAATTGTCTATTCTATACCTACCACAGTTTGTAGACACCAAAGAAATTAGCATGAACAACACAGGCATGGACAATTCTACTATGGAGCTTAAGTCCTACTGGGGATAAACAAACAACGATGAATAAAAAAAAATTCAGATAGTTTTAAGAGCTATGAAGCAAAATGACTTGTTAGCAGGTGGGGAGTGCCTGGGAAAGAGTAGCAATATGGTTAATTTTAAATTAGATCAAGATATAATGGATTTAGATATTATTCCATGAGTGATCAGAAACTATTTAAGAATTTTTAACCTAGGAAGACATTTCATGAAATTTATATTTATTACTTTTCCTGAAGTCTTCTTTGTCTGCTATAGCTTATAGCCTCTCCATCATTCTATTCATTGGTATTTGAAAGACATCTGTATTTCTTTTCATCTTTTTGCTTCTAAAATACAAATATTATTATATTCAAAGAAAATTTCTTACAGACAATACGAAGTTGGGCAAATTTTAAGCTATCTGACAATCTCTGTCTTTTAATTTTTGTGTTTAGACTTAGTGCAATTAGACTTATAATCAATGGATTTGAATTTAAGTCTACCTTTTTGTTTGCTTGTTTTCTATTTATTTCCTCTATTTTTCTTTTCTTTCTTTCTTTTCTTTTCTTTTTTCCCTCTGTTTCTCCTTTCCTGCTTTCTCTCAGTTTCTTTCAATCTTCTTAGTATCTCATTTCAATTACTAACTGTACTTTTGATTACATATCTTTGTATAGTTCTATTTTTAGAGTTTGCTATGGTTACAATATGCATACCTCACATATAAAAGATCACCATATTCATAAATCAATATTTAACTACTTCAAGTGGAATATAGAAACTTTATCAATATATAGGTACCCTTACCCTCACTCCTCTACACTATTGCTATCTTCTATATTACATATATACACATACATATGTATACACACATATACTTACGTAAAATCCCATTAAACAATGTTATAATATTCACTGCAATATTCACTTTGAAACATGAAACATGTTTAATGAATTCAAGAAAGGAGGAATAGTTTATTACATGTACCAAGACAGTTACTATTTCCATTACTATCATTCATTCTTGATGTTCCGGGTTTCCTTCTAGTATCATTTCCTTTCTGTCTAAAGACATTTTCTAGAGTAAGCCCATTCACAATAAATTGTTTTAAATCTCCTTCATCTGAAAATGTCTTGTTTCATGTTCCTCTCTGAACAATATTTCCACTAAATAAAACATTTAGTTTTAAAATTATATTCATCAGCACTCTGAAAATGACGTTGTATTTGTTTTTCCTTCTTCCGTGGTTCCTAATGAGAAATCTATGGTCATTCAAATTGTCTTCCCCTCTAGAGTGCTTTTCTTTTCTCTCACTACTTTTAGGATTTTTTTTTTCTCTCTAGTTTTCAACAGTTTTGTTAAGTGTGTTTGGACGTGAATTTCTTAGGGGTTATTTTGTTTGATGGTTCTGTGATCTTCTTGAACCTGTAGGTTTATATCTTTCATTAATTTGGAATATTTTTCAGTAATTCTTTTTTATTTTTTCTGCACAATTTTTCCTCTTTCTGGGACTCTGTTGGCACAAAACTTAGACATTTTGCTATTCTTTCATATACTTCTGAGAGTAATGTTAATTTTTTTCCATCTTGTTCCTTTATTGTCCATATTGGATAAACTCTGATCTCTCTTCAAGTTTACTAACTATTCTCTCTCATCTCTACTTAACCACTGATCCCATACAATGAAATTTTTTTGGGCAGTATTTTTGTTGTTGCTGTTCTTCATTCACCCTTGTATTTAGATTATTTTATAGTTGCTTTTAAAATTTTGTCATATACTTAACAATATCTGTGTCTTTTCTGTGTTAGCAAGTATTGACGGTTTTTTTCCCCTTATATCAGGTTGTAGTTTCCAGATTATTTACATTATAAGGGATTTTGGACTGTAACCTGGACAGTTTACATATGATGTTATATGATTCTGACTCTTACTTTCATTTTATGGAGGTGACATTTCTGTTTTAGCAGGACATCATTGCAGCTAAAGTCAGGTTACAAGTTCTAATCAATATTTTTTATATTGCAGTTGCAATATGAGTTATCAAAGTTTTTTTGTTGTTGTTGTTGAATACCACCTGTATGTGAGACATACAATGGCTAGTTTAGAACCTCAATAGTAATTTATCTTTTGGTTCAGTTCTAAAAAATATTTGTGTTACTACACACTATCAGTACATAAACAACTTTACAGGGTCACTTACTCAGTCTCCTTCTTTCCTGCAGTCTCCTTAATAGTTTCATCTTCTCTGGAGCATTTTTTTTTTTAAATTCTTTGTTCCCAAAGATCAGGCTTTATTTAAACCTGCTCTGTCACATACGTTGAGCTATTTGCACTAACTCTTTTGGGACTACCATTCTAGAAGTCAGAAAGATTCGCCTTTTTCAGAATTTTTGATACCTGTGGGTCTTTTGTGCCACCACTGTAACTGAAAGTAATCTGTCTCATTTTCTGAGCTAGAAATAGAGGATTTCTCTTTTTTTCTTTTTCTTTTTTTTAATTTTTTATTTTTTATTATCTTTGTCATTAAATCATAGCTGTGTACAATAGTGTAATCAAGGGGTACAATGTGCTGGCTTCATATACAATCTTAACTATTTTCATCAACCTGATTAACATAGCCCTCCCAGCAATTTCTCCATTATTATATGAAGATATTTGTATTTTGCATTTAGCAAGGTTCGCCTGTGCCCTTCTAAGATGCACTGTAGGTGTGGCCCCACCAATTACCCTCCCTCTGCCCCACCCTCCCCTGACTCCTCCCTACCCTTGCCCCTTTCCCTATATTCTTGTGTTATAGTTGAGTTAAACCCTTCATACGACAGCTATAAATTAGCTTCATAGTAGGGCTGAGTACATTGGGTACTTTTTCTTCCATTCTTGAGATACTTGCTAAGAAGAATATGTTCCAGCTTCATCCATGTAAACATGAAAGAGGTAAAGTCCCCATCTTTCTTTAAGGCTGTGTAATATTCCATGGTATACATGTACCACAATTTATTAATCCATTCGTGAATCGATGGGCACTTGGGTTTCTTCCATGACTTAACAATTATGGATTGGGCTGAATGAACATTCTGGTACAGATGTCTTTGTTATAATGTGATTTTTGGTCTTCTGGGTATATACCTAGTAAAGGAATTATAGGATCAAATGGGGGGTCAATTTTTAGATCTCTAAGTACTCTCCAAACATCCTTCCAAAAGGAACATATTAGTGTGCATTCCCACCAGCAGTGTAGAAGTGTTCCCTTTTCTCCATGTAAAATGATTTTAAGTGAATGATATTACTTCAAAGAAAAATGAAAGTTGCATAAATTTAAGAGTTTGGTATATAAGAAAAGAGTCAAAAATAAAGCACCACCATTTTGAGTGTTTATGTCAGCTAAAACTATATGAACACTTTTCCTGTATGACAAGCAATCAGTGATTAGAACACACATATTGAATGCATAACAGCAAACAAGTTTTCCATATATAAAACAATGACATGTGAACTTAAATTTCTTTTTTTAAATTTTTTTACATATACATGTATTTATCAGGTTTCCACTTTTAAAAAGGCTTAAAATTTAATAACAATAACAATGTTTAAGATAAGGACTAGAAACAAAAGCTTCCTAAAGAATGAACAAAGATAAATACATTCAGAAAAGAAATCAGATGATTGCTGCATCGAAATATTAAGCAATAATAATAATAATGCAAAGAAAGTAACATTCACATTGTCAAATAAGAGTATGTCTATCATAGAATGTTTGACTCTGAGTGAACATAAATTTCTTAAGGAAGGAAGTGTGATTATATTTTATTTTTCTATTTTTGTTTTAATTTGCAGTAGTTACTTTAAAGATTCTTTTGTTTGACAGACTCCAAAGCAGAATTTAGACAACCGGGTATGGTTTTATATCAAAAATTCCTTGCAGAAAATATTTTTAGAGGGGCAAAGAAGGCAATATTTGGGGGAGACAGTTGTCTCATTTGATGGACATGCCTTGGTGAGACTGACGGCGGTAATGACAGGCTCATTCATGGTGATTTACTAATTGACCTTGAAAGATCCTTAATAGTTCAATAAGTTAAAAGTTTACTGATTTTTACAAATAAATTAAGGTTATAATCAACTGAGCAAAATCATATAAAAATGGCTTTATTCAAATAAACTTTTGTGTTTTTGCTTTTTTGTTTTTTTTGTAGAGACATAGTCTCACTTTATTGCCCTCGGTGGAGTAACGTGGCATCACAGCTCACAGCAACCTCCAACTCCTGGGTTTAGGCGATTCTCTTGCCTCAGCCTCCCGAGTAGCTGGGACTACAGGCGCCTGCCACAACGCCCGGCTATTTTTCTGTTTTGCAGTTCCTCCAAGGCCGGGTTTGAACCCGCCACCTTCGGTATATGGGCTGGGGCCTACTCGGTGAGCCACAGGTTCCACCCTCAAACAAACTTTTTGTTGGAACTACTCTAATCATGAATGAGATATTATTTAGTTATTGACTTGTTTTACTCAAAGCATTTGATAAAATTGGCCAGATCCTTTTTTCTTATTTTTGCACATAAAATTTGAAGACAAACCTACACTCACATTAGAGAAATAGCAAAAGAACAATCTCACTGATTATTTTCTGCTTAAAGTTCAATTTTTAGAAGTTTGCCTTTTCTGTTTAAAGCAACTGAGATTCCCCATGAGCCATTTCTGCCTACAATTAAATCATAACAAGAAAACGCTGTATTTGAATGGCTAAACCTGATACCATACATCTTATTTTTTACCAGAGGATCTCAAACTTAGCAAGAGATGCCACAGTGGAGAGAGGTGGGGAGGGGTACAGAGAATGCTGTTTAGGTGATGGGCAGGGTGAAGCTACCCAGGTAACAAAAACCATTGTACCCTCTTCATATTTTGAAAGAAAAAAAAAAGAAATATAAACCCAGAAATTGAGCACAAAGAAAAACGAAAGCAGCCAACCTCTGCCCATGTGTGGTGAAGCCCTCCCGCCGCTGGCCTTGGCTGGGGCTGGCGGGGCAGCGGCTGCGCTGGACACGGAAGGTGGTGACTGGACAGTCGCTCCTGAAGGGCAGGGAAGGGGCAGGAGCTGTCCCGAGATCCAGGGCTGGGATCCCGGGGCGGAGACAGACCGACAGACGCGCACCGGTCGGGGTGGGAGCGTGGAAACACTCTCTGAAGAGCAGGGGCCACAGGGGTCATTAAGAAAAGCGTTTCAGATTGTATATCAAATCAGCACATTGTACCCCATGATTGCGTTAATGTACACAGCTATGATTTAATTTTAAAAAAAAGAAAAAAGGAAAGCATTTCCGAGGATTGTATTAGGTAAGTCCTCTCCTGGCTAAGTGGGCAGTTCACAATTCACCCTAAAACTTGGAGGGAGAATAGAGAACTTTTGGGCAGTAGAGCCGTGGGACCACCTGCACCCATTTGAATCTTTCCCTGGTGGTGAAATTGAGGGACGATGTCTCCTAGAGACCCAATAAAGTGGAGCCCAAACTGGGATCCAGCCTGAAGGTGAAGTGGCTTCCTTGCTTCATGCAGGGAAGAATTTCAGAGGGAGCCCCAGAGCGAAGGACAAGCGAGTGTGTTGCTAAGTAGCAGAGGAAGGCTGCGGGACAGAACAGCAGAGCTCTCAGAGCAGAAACAGCCCTTTGCATTTAGTAATTTTCACTTGCACCCTTGTAAGATGCACTATAAGTGTGATCCCACCAATCACCCTCCCTCCACCCATCCTCCCCCCTCCCCTCCCCTCACTTGCCCCTTTCCCCATTTCTTGTGCTATAACTTGGTTTTAGCCTTCATATGAAAGCTATAGATTAGCTTCATAGTAGGGCTAACTACATGGGATACTTTTTCTTCCATTCTTGAGATACTTTGCTAACAATGGACTATATTTTTAAAGTACTGAAACAGTCAAGCTAGAATTCTATACTGACCAAAACTATCCTTCAAAAATGTGAAATAAAACATTTTTGGACAAACAAAAGCTGACAGACTCTGTCATCAGAAGACAACCAAAACAAAGAATATCTTCAGGGCGGCACCTGTGGCTCAAAGGAGTAGGGTGCCGGCCCCATATGCCGGAAGTGGCAGGTTCAAACCCAGCCCCAGCCAAAAAACTGCAACCAAACAAATAAATAAAAGAATATCTTCAGGCTGAAGAAAAATAATACTTAGATGAAAATATAGATCTATGCAAAAGAAGGTAAAGTATACATAATAGTAAGTATGAAAGATATTCTATTCTCATTTTTTGAATGTCTTTAGGAATAATCCTTTAAAGCAAAAGTAATAACATACTATGGGGTTATAGCATAAATAAAGTAAAATATATGACAACAGTTAACATAGAAGCCAGAAATGGGGAGGGAAGGACTCAATAATTGGAAGTATACTACTGAAAGGTTCTTACACATTACATAAAAAGTATACTACTGTTTGAAAGCAGAATGTGTTAAATTTAGAGCAAAGAAATAAATGAAACAGAGCTATACCCACTAAGCAAACAGTGGAAGTAAAATGGAATGCTAAAAATGACAAAAAGAAATAAGGAATAGGAGGAGTCAATGGGAGAAAAGATGGCAAATTTAAACCCACATATACTGATAGTTTTATTAAACATAAATGGTCTAAATACTCCCATTTAAAGATAGAGATTGTCACTGGGTTTAAAAAAAGGGGGGGCATGGAGGGAAGGTAATTGGTGGGGCCACACCTATGGTGCATCTTAAAAAGGTACAGGCAAAACTTACTAAATGCAGAATACAAATGTCTTCATACAACAACAAAGAAAATGCCACAAAGGCTATGTTAAACAGTTTGATGAAAATATTTCAGATTGTATATGAAACTAGCACATTGTACCCCTTGACTGCACTAATGTACCCAGCTAAGATTTAATAATAAAATAAAATAAAATAAAAGGGGCAAGAGTCAACTACATGCCATCAACATGGAACAGTAATATAAACATATAGATAGGTTTAAAAAAAAAAAAGAAGATTGGGAAAAGATACAGCATGCAGATAGAAATCATAAGAAAGATGAATAGCTATATTAACATCAGACAAAGGAATACTGCCTAAGACAAAAAATGTATTTTATAATGATAAATTAGTTGATTCATCAAGGAGAAATAATTCTAAATGTGTACTTGCCTAATAACAGCTTCAAAAAACATGGAACCTTCAAAACAGTATGCTAACTGAAAGGAGCTAATCACAAAAGATTACATATTTTATGATTCCATATACATGAAATGTTCACAATAGACAAGTATATACAGACAGAACGTATATTAGTAGTTGCCTGTGGCTGTGGAGGATTAGGGTAGGGGTGATAGCAAAAGGGTGCAGAGATTATAGAAAATGTATAAAATTGTACACTTTAAATGGGTGACTTTATCTCAATAAAGTTGTTGCAAAGAAATAAAAAACGTAGAACAAAACTAGAAAAACTGAAAGAAAAATTGACAAATCCAATATTAAAGCAGAAGATTAACAGGTAGACAAAAATCAATAAGGAGATAGAAGACCTGAACCACACTATCAACAAAGTTGATTCACTTGTGATTTATAGAGCCCTATACCCCAAACAATAGGAAAATATACAGTTTTTTTTAAGTGGACAGAGAACATTCATCAAAATAGCTCATAAAGCAAACCCCAATGGCTCGGCGCCTGTAGCTCAAGCAGCTGGGGTGCCAGCCACATACACCAGAGCTGGCAGGTTCGAATCCAGCCCAGACCCAAACAACAATGACAACTACAACCAAAAAATAGCTGAGTGTTATGGTGGGCACTTGTAGTCCCAGCTACTTGGGAGTCTGAGGAATCGCGTAAGCCCAAGAGTTGGATGTTGCTGTGAGCTGTAACACCAAAGCACTCTACCGAGGGCAACAGCTTGAGACTCTGTCTCAAAAAAACCAAACCCCAAGGAATTAAGAAGGACTGCAATCATAAAGAACATGTTCTCTGACCACAGAAAATTAAATTGGAAAAAAAACACCCCCCCCAAAAAAACCCTGAAATATTGGAAAATAAGTAACACTTCTTTAAAAAAAAAAACCCATGGATTAAAAAAGAAATCAAACAGGATATTAGAAGTAGTATCCTGAACTGAATAATACTGAAAATGTAATACCAAAATGTGTGAAATGTAACTAATGTAATGCTTACAAATTTAGTTTTTAAGTGCTTACATTAGAGAAAAAGAAAGGTCTTAAATCAATCATCTAAGGTTCCAACTAAGCTAGAAAAAAGCAAATTCTTTTCTTAAAATAAGAAAGCTGGGCACATTGGCTTGCATCTGTCATCCCAGCTACCAAGAAGCTGAGGCAGGAGGACTGCATGAGCCCAGCAGTTCAAGACTAGCCTAGGCAACATAGGCTAAGCCACCATCTCCCCATCCCCCTTAAAAAAGACCAACTGAAGACAATGAAATGGAAAACAAAAACAACAGAAAAAAAAGGTCAATGAAATAAACATTTGTCCAAAAAGATAAATAAGGTTAATAAACGGACTCTGGCAAGACTTTAATATAAACTCAAAAATCATTAAGAATATTAGCAAACTGAATCCAGCACTTGTTTCTCTCTCTCTCTCTCCATATCTATCTAGATAGATATATAGTGTTATGTATAATCATTGTATTATTATATATTTTATAATGTATATACCACCTATATCACGTATCTCTCACATACACATATACCTCCTTCCCTTGGTTATTCTGTATTATACATATAATGTATATGAAAAACATACATACATACCTCTCTTGGTTATTCTGAATTATGTACGTCCATAATCATATATGTATGATATGTATGGTAATAAGGAATAACTAGGAGGTATGTACGTGTGTATATACAGATGTTCCTTCTCTGACTTACAGTCAAGTTATATACCAACAAACCCATTATGAAAGTCAAACCATTGTAAGACAGGACCCTCTATGTATCATACATACACAATTATAAATTGAGGTGTGTTTATGTGTGTATAGCATGTATCTCATATATCACATATATCTCATATATAACATATATTTACCATGTATCTTATACCATATATCATATATATGCCATATATATTATATGCAGATGCCGCTCAACTTATGAGGTTATATCCTGATAAATCTACTATTTAGTACAAAATACATCGTAAATTGAAACTATCCTAAGTCCTTGAACCTACAATGATGTTATGGTTTCCAGTCAATGTATACTGCTTTCACATCACCATAAAATCAAAAAAATCCTAAATCAAAACATCCTAAGCCTGGAAACATCTGTGTAACATATAATATAGTCAATATGCATAATAACATAGAATAACCAAGAGAGGTCTTTAAAGCAACCGAATTATAGAATTACAGAGTCTTAGTTGAATGTATATTTAATTTTTTAAGAAAATGCAAAAGTTTTCTACAGTTCCCTTAACAGTATATGAAAGTTCTGGTTAGTCCATGTCCTTGTTACTTTTGCTATTGTTTTTTTGTTGCTTTCCAGCTATTGTAGTGATTGTGTAGTTATCTCACTGTGGTTTTAGTCTGCATTTTCTTTATGGTGTAGTCACACTGAAAATCTTTTAATGTGCTTACTGGCCATATGTATAACTTTTCTTGTAAAATTAATGTTCAAACTCTTTTGCTCAGTCTCAATTGGTTTACTTTGTTATTTTTAGATTATAAGAGTTCTTTATATGATTTATGATTCATATATATAAAGAACTCCTACAATCGCTTTACATATAAAATCAATATGTGATTGTGATCACATATACGTATGAAACTGGTCTATAACTTCTTTTTTTTTTTTTTTTTTTTTTTGGAGACAGTCCCACTTTGCTGCCCTCGGTAGAGTGCTGTGGCATCATAGCTCACAGCAACCTCAAGTTATTTTTTTTTGAGACACAGCCTCAAGCTGTCACCCTGGATAGAGTACTGTGGCATCACAGCTCACAGCAAACTCCAATTCCTGGGCTCAAGCAAGTATGCTGCCTCTGCCTCCCAAGTAGCTGGGACTAACAGGCATCCGCCACAACACCTGGCCATTTTTTGGTTGCAGCCGTCATTGTTGTTTGGTGGGCCCAAGCTAGATTTGAACCCGCCAGCTCAGGTGTACATGGCTGGCGCCTTTGCCACTTGAGCCAGCAACCTCAAATTCTTAAGACTCAAGCAATTCTCTTGCCTCTGCCTCCTTTGCTGTATAACTTTTCAATCTATAGCTTGCCTGTTTATGTTAACAATATAATCTGAAAAGCAGTTTTAATTTTGATGATATCCAAGGGTTTTGTACTTTTTCTTTTTTTGAGACGGCATCTCACTTTGTCACCCTCGGTAAAGGACCGTGTGTCACAGCTCACAGCAACCCAAACTCTTGGGCTCAAGTGATTCTCTTGGCTCAGCCTCCCAAGTAGCTGGGACTACAGGCACCCGCTACAATGCTCGGCTATTTTTAGAGATGAGGTCTCGCTCTGGCTCAGGCTGGTCTCAAACCTGTGAGCTCAAGAAAGATGTCCAAGTTTATCAATTTTTTTTTTTTTTTTGGTAGAGACAGAGTATCACTTTATCACCCTTGGTATAGTGCCGCGGCATCACAGCTCACAGCAACTTCCAACTCCTGAGCTTAGGAGATTCTCTTGTCTCAGCCTCCCTAGTAGCTGGAACCACAGGTGCCTGCCACAACGCCCGGCTTTTTTGTTGTTGTTGCAGTTCAGCGGGGCTGAGTTTGAACCCGCCGCCCTCGGTATACCGGGCCGGCGCCTTACTAACTGAGCCACAGGCGCCACCCTATCAATGTTTTCTTTACAGCTCATGAAATCTTTGCCTAATGCTAAAATTTCTTCTGTATTTTCTTCTTGGAGTTTTATAGCATGAGCTTTAGTTCTATGAGCATTATAACTTTTTTGTATGGTGTGAGATGAGTCAAGGCTTTTCCTGTCTGTTTTTATTTATGATTATGTTCTCCAATGCCATTTCTTGAAAAGAATCCTTTCCCTATTGACTCATCTTAGTTCCTTCATCAAAAATAAATGATAAGTTTCTGGTTAAAGGACAGTATAATGTTCTAATAATCTGTAAGTCTGCCTTTATTCCAATATCACCCTTTCTTAATTATTGAAGCTTCACAGCAAGTTTTATTATTACGTGAATCCTCTAATATTATTTATTTCCTCCCCACAAAAGTTGTTTAGCCTATACTACATGTTTTTTGTATTTCTATAAAAAGACCTAGTGGGATTTTGATTGAGATTGAGTTCGTTTATAGATCATTTGAGAAAGGACTGACATTACATATACAAATTTTTCTCAACAGTACTTTGTATTTTCTAAATTTATCTCTAAGCATTGCATAGTTTTTTTAATGCTACTCTAGCTTTAAATTTTATATTTTCTAAATATTCACAGCTTGTATACAGAAATAAAATGTACTGTTCTATTATCAACCTTTTATCCTGTAACTTTGAGAAATTTGCTTATTAATTCTAGTGTGTTTTGTAGATTTTAAATTTTCTCTGTACAAATTTTTTGCCTTACCGTAACACTTTATAATTCCATTTCTTTGTATTTACTGAAAAGAAATTTAATTATATGGCCACAAAAAGACTTGTTAGTAGATGTTCATAACAACTTTATTCCTAAAAACTCCCAAATTGAAAATAATTCAAATGCATAAACCAATTGTAATATATCCATATAACAATACATTACTCAAAAATTAAAAGTTAAGAATACATGTAACAACATAGATGAATTTAAAACATGTTATGCTAAGTGAAAAAATCATACACATGTATCATTCTTCCTACATGAGATCCTAAACTGGGCAAAACTAAAATATTAAAAACAGAAAATAACAAAAAATAAATAAATAAAATAAAAAATTAAAGAAAAAAAAACAAACAGGAAATAGCTAGGTGCTATGGTTCATGCCTCTAATCAGAGCAGTCTGAGAGGCCATGGTGGGAGGATCGCCTGAGCTCACAAGTTCAAGACCAGCCTAAGCTAGGGACTCCATCTCTAAAAATCACCGGGCATGGTGGTAGGCACCTGTAGTCCCAGGTACTCAGGAGGCTGAGGCAAGAGAATTGCTTGAGTCCAAGAGTCTGAGGATGCTGCTGTGAGCTATGATGCCATGGCATTCTACCCAGGGCGACAAAGTAAGACTCTATCTCAAAAACAAAACAAACAAACAAACAAAAAAACCAGAAAATAGATTAATAGATGTCTGGAACTAGGAAAATAAAGCAAATCTTGGAAGGAATTGGGAAAAAATTAATATGGAAAGGCAAACAAATCCTTAATAAAGATATATACCAAACCCCAGAAAGGATACAACAGAGTAGAACAGGAGAAAGAGAAAACATAGGAATCTGACCACAGTCAGCTCTAAAATCAGTCTCAGCTCTACCACTTGTTAACTTTATGACTGTAAAAATAATTATTTAATAGCCCCAAAGCTTTAGTTTCCTTATGTGACAAATAGAGGCCGAAAAGTGGTTGAGAAAAATTAAATTAGATAACACTCGTAAACAGGCAACCAAGTGAACCTTAGCTTTCCTTTTCATTTTTGTCACTTAGAACATGAAATTAATTCTTGCAGTCACCCCAAATGACTGTGACTAGATTTTAGCAATTAAAGGTCTTATTTAGTACAATTATACAATGAGGATATCCAAATACAATTATACAATGAGGATATCCAAATACAGGATATCCAAAATATGAAACTTTTTTGATAGTATAAATTACTAAAGAACTTTTCCAAAGAAAATACTATATCATTAAGAAACCAAGAAAGCCTTTCATTAAAATAGTAGTAGTTATATATACCACTCTCCACAGTGCACAGCCTTCAGCACTCCAACAGCAGCTGTAGTCTGTCGTTCAAAACCCTGTCCTATATGATCTGCATGAGCTCTTGTCCTGTCTTCAAAGAGCATCTCACGGGGCTCACTGGTTCGAGGTAGGTACTGAAGGTTTTTTATTTCATTGGTAGTTCTGGGATTTTAATAAAAAAAAATTACATTTTTTAAACTAAGGCTTAATTGCATCAAACATTCAAATGACATAATTCAAACAAAAGGAAGCTTTTAAATCTCCTGCCCTCAAATCAATTTCTATTTTTAAAATGAGTAACAAACAAAACACACATTTCCCTTGTTTTTCTAATATGCCCTTCACAAAACTGTCAGTTGTGAGGAAATACATACTTGGATAAGAAACTAAATTAAAAGTGGTGTTGTTTAAACAAATTTCCCTATACCCAGAATCTCTAACTGCAGTTTGGATCTAATCTGTGTGGAACCATGTCCCCACTCACATCACTTAGCTAATATAAGATACACACACACACATATATATCTGAAACAAACAGGTAAATTCAATAATTCACTAATTCAATATTCAATTCAGGATATGCCAAGTACTAATCTAGGCACTAGAGCTAGTGAATGACTAAGACTAATGAGATCCCTATTCTCATGTGAGTTATATTCTAGTGAGAGGACAAAATAAATAAATTAGAATGAAAACACTAGACAGTAAATGCTTCTACATGGTTTATTGGAGATAGAAAGGAAAAACCCTTAGCTGTCTTAAACAACAATCACCTCCAACTAGCTAGTTGTCTCTTCTACTGCTCACAATCTTGAATCTATGTGCATGCAGAAGCTGCTCCCTACTTAGCCTCACTCATGACATCCAAGGGGAAAAGGGTGAGAAAAACTTCTTTGTCTGGGAGCCATAATCTCATACATTTCCTCTATGGTTTTCTGGTTACTTTAAGAGACAATGCAATCACCTCCATAATTGTCTCAACTCATCCTAGTATACCTTTCTAAGGGTCACTGTACTTTTATTAGTTCTTTAATATCTCATCCTTAATCCCTACTACTTACTGCTCTTTGGGTGCCTCCTGCATTATAACACACAGATACAAATGATGCTAAACTATCCATTTTTGTTCTTTGTGATGCTAGATGATGATGTTGTTTCCTATGGAATCAACAGGTATCATTAGCACCACATTCTGATGAATTAAGAACTATGAAGTCTGACAATTAAGTTCGCAAACGTAACAATGCACACTAATGTTGCCTGCACTGTACAAACAATTCTGTAAGGTTTCATAACCTCAGTATCTCAGTATCTCACAGTTGTGTTCTTGTCAATGTGTGGCACTGTCTTGCTGAGTGGTGTTCATTATTGTTCTTGTGTGTTTTTTTGTGCCCTCACAAGAAAGTTGGAAGTTAAATTAGAGCACCAAACATGAGTAAATTCTTGTTAAATTTGGCCAGACTAGAAGTGAAATCAGGCACATGTTAGTCCAAGTTTATGGGGATAATGCCACAAAGAAAATGCAAGTGTGTAAATGGATTAAATGTTTTTCTAAGGGGAGAGAAAGCAACACTGATGAACAGAGGTCAGGGTGATCTATAATGAACAGAACGGATGAAAACATTGCAAAAATCTGTTGAATTGTGCACCAAAATCATCAGCTGACTATGAGAAGCATAGCAGACCACCCCACTGCTCCTCTGTACATCTAAGGTGGTAAGGGAGGATCAGAATGTCCAGCAAAGTAGTCTGGGAAATGCCTAGCTAGAGATCAGCAGCTTAGAGACAGGATATAAATAAAGCTAAAAAGCAACTGACAATTATCCTCAAGCTGTAGCTATCTAACCTGTAACTTTCCCTCATTAAAAACTCTACCGTGTCCTTTGATATGTAGCTCAGTGCTCCACAGTCCTTCACCCTGATAGCTCTCTTCCTTGAACAAAAGACTGCCTATTAATTGAAACATGAAAGTGATACCTTCCCATTTTTTTACTTTGTATATGCATGCCCCCAATAAAAAGGCCTTCAGAATTCAGCTTGAGATAGCGCCTATCTGCCTTGCTAAAAATAATAAAGTGTTGTCTCTCCCGGTAAGAGAAAGAAATTGTGTGTGTGTGAATTTATTGTCCCTTTGTCTGCCGACACCTAGCTACAGGCTCAAGTGATCCTCTTTGCCTCAGGTTCCTCAGCAGCTGAGACTACAAGCACATGCCATAATGCCCAGCTAGTTTTTCTATTTTTTTAGTAGAGATGGGGTCTTGCTCTGGCTCAGGCTAGTCTAAAACTCCTGAGGTCAAGAGATCCACTCACCTTGGCCTCCCAGTGTGCTATGATTACAGGCATGAGCCACTATGCCAGCCAATTAGGAAAATCTTAACTGAAAACCCTGGCAAACAATTCATGGCTCTTGCATCGCAACAATGCACCAGCTCACATGGCACTGTCTGTGAACAAGTTTTTAACCAGTAAACAAATAACTGAATTGGAATACCCTCCCTACTCACCTAATTTGGCCCCCAATGATTTTTTTCCTTTTAAAGGAAATATTGAAAGGAAGATATTTTGATGACATTCAAGATGTCGCAGGTGGACTGCTTGAGCTCATGAGTTCCAAGACCAGCCTGAGCTAGAGAGAGAACCCATCTCTAAAACCTAGCTGGGCATTGTGCCAGCTGCCTACAGTCCCAGCTACTCAGAAGTCTGAGCCAAGATTATTACTTCAACCCATGAGTTTGAGGTTGCTGTAACCTATGAAATCACAGCACTTTACCCAGGGTGAAAAAGTGAGACTATCTCCCAAAAAAAAAAAAATCACAGGTAATATGACAACAGCTCTAATGGCCATTCCAAATAAAGAGTTCCAAAACTGCTTTGAAGTGTGGACAAGTTGCTGGCATTGGTACATAGCTTCCCAAGGGGAGTACTTCAAAAGTAACCATGGGGATATTCAGCAATGAAGTAGGCAGCACTTTTTGTGGCACAAACGTAATTATCAGACCTTGTATACACAGCACTAAGCACAGTGCCTGGTGTAGCACTGTTATTAGTTGGTCAGAGTAAGGTGAAAACATCACACACATCATAAGGTGAAAACATCACACATGCCCTAAGGTGCATGGAAGTTCTTCAAGGAGCTCATAAACCCTCTTAAAATTATATCTGTAAGTCTGCTTATGCCTGCATTGTTCTAGAAAGAGACTTTCAAATTATCAAAATGATTCATAAACTCTAAAAGAAGTTAAAAATCATTGAGAAACACATCAATTTTACCATTTAAGTTATAAATTAACTTTTAAAATTCCATTTATCAATAAATAGGCCGAGTTTAGTGGCTCACGCCTGTAGTCTTAGCTCTCTGGGAGGCTGAAGCAGGTGGGTTGCCTGAGCTTACAGGTTTGAGACCAGTCTGAGCAAAAGTGAGACCCTGTCTCTAAAAATAGCTGGGCGTTGTAGTGGGTACTTGTAGTCCCAGCTACTTTGGAAGCTGAGGCAAGAGAATCACCTGAACCCAAGAGTTTGAGGTTGCTGTGAGCTCTCCACCACGGCACTCTCCTAAGGGCAACAAAGTGAGACTCTGTCTCCAAAAAAAAAAAAAAAAATTAATAGTTATTAAGCACTAGACACAGTATACAGATGCTAGAGACACATTAGTAACAAGCTCAAAATAGTCCCTGCCTTCATAAAATCTACAGTTTGCTCAATGACTTTTTTCCTAATTCTTTTTTTTTTTTTGAGACAGAGCCTCAAGCTGTGACCCTGGATAGAGTGCCGTGGCATCACAGCTCACAGCAACCTCCAATTCCTGGGCTCAAGCGAGTCTCTTGCCTCTGCCTCCCAAGTAGCTGGGACCACAGGCGCCCGCCACAACGCCCGGCCATTTTTTGGTT
>CAUYRH010013694.1:0-27789 GCA_963574655.1 Perodicticus potto
CTCATACCACACACACCTCACACACCACACACACCAAACACACCACACACACCAAAGTCCTCATACCACACACACCGCACACACCACACACACCACACACACCACAGTCCTCATACCACACACACCGCACACACCACACACACCACACACACCACAGTCCTCATACCACACACACCGCACACACCACAGTCCTCATACCACACACACCACACTCCTCACACCACACACACCACACTCCTCTCACCACACACACCATAGTCCTCATACCACACACACCACACACACCACACTCCTCATACTACACACACCGCACACACCACACTCCTCATACCACACACACCAACACACCACACTCCTCACACCACACACACCACAAACACCACACACACATACATCACACATCACAAACCAGACACACACATATCGCACACCATACTCCACAAACCACACACACACCACACTCCTCATACCACACACAACACACACGTACTACACTCCACATGCTCTACACATTACACACACATAAACACATAAATGCCACACACGACACCACATGCCAAATACATATATACCACACACACCACCTACACACAGACCACACATGTCACATACACCACACTTACATACCACACACATATACCACACATACTACCTGCACACACCACACGTGCCACACACGTATACACTACATACATATATACCACATGCATAACACACACCAAACACAGATACACACATGCATACACCACACACACGACACATACAGACACACATATCACAGATACACACAACATGCATTATCACATATACACCACAGATGTAGTCTCCATACACATACCACAGACACACATACATCACAGACACACTACATCTGATTCACACACCACACACACAATACAAACAGTATACATTACATGATAAACACTACACACACCACGGATACAAACACACCATCCGTCTACACACAGACACACAGCCACCACCACCACATATAGGCACGCCATAGACACAGACGTGTACCACAACCCACTGATTCCCCCCTCGGGACACCCTCCCTCTCCCCCGGTTCTGCTTCAGTGGTAGGAAGGAGCAGGAGGCCAAGGGCTGCTGAGCGACACCTTCATGGCGTGGGAACTCCGACGCAGCCCAGGTGTGTGGGCCCCCTCGGTTGCCATGCACACTGGGCACAGCCTAGCCTGTCTCCCTCGAGATAGATGCACCCTGATGCAGCAAGCTCACCATTTGTACATGCCCTGTACCGGGGTGGCATTGGGAGGGATGGAGCGGCAGATGCAGCAGGTACTGCATCCCCAGGCCGTGGGGGGTGCCAGAGGGTCTCTCTCTGGGTTGGCAAGTGGGCAGCCGCGACTACAGGGCGATTGGCGGGGCTTTGACATGGTCCCAGTAGACCAGACCAGGTCTACTGTGGCGCTGCCTGAACCCCCACCATGCGTGTGCTTCAGGCACTTTCCCACCGTGGTTCTTTTTTGGAATTCAAGATAGGGGAGTGTGTGCATGGCAGGTAACAATGAATAAAGGCGGGTGGCACCCATAGCTAAGTGGATAGGGCACTGGCCACATACGCCGAGGCTGGCAGGTTTGAATCCAGCCCAGGCCTGCCAAACAACAATGACAACTGCAACCAAAAAAAATAGCTGGGTGTTGTGGCGAGCACCTGTAGTCCCAGCTATTTGGGAGGCTGAGGCAAAAGAATCGCTTAAGCCCAAGAGTTTGAAGTTGCTGTGAGCTGTGATGCATGACACTCTACCGAGGGCAATGTAGTGAGCCTCTGTCTCAAAACAAACAAACAAAAAGAATAAAGTACAGGAGGAAGCACTACGTTGCACAGGTCTCACCTCTTTGATGGGACAGGTTATGTCTATCTGTCCCATCAAAGAGCTGCTGTCATTCTGATTTTACTGACAACTGTGGTTCCATGGCTTGTGGGAGATCACACAGCTAACTGACCGCATGGGGTCCACACACAGCCCTCTCTCTTAGCACCGTGTGATCCATCTCCTAACTACAGCCTTGCATAGCAAGAGCCAGCTGTGGCCAGCCCCTGCCCATAAGCAGCTCAGCTTGTCCTGAAGCCCCTCTGTAGAGTGGGTGGAGGTCAGAGGGTCTGGAAATGTGTTCCAGTGTGCGCGGGCCTGAAGCCTGAGGTCCAGTCAGGCCCCTACATTCTCCTCCATGCCCCTTTCATTTCTTTATTAACTGTTTTTTCTTAAAAGGTACCAACTAAAGGCTCCAATTAATTTCTCTTGGAAACAGCAGCAGAAGTGAGCAAGTTAGGCCATCCTTAGGGAACATGGGACAGGGGTCGTTGAGTAAAGAGAGTCAGGGCAGGTGCCCAAGGACAGGGAGATGGTGTCTCAGGACTACTAGGTCATGGGCAGGCAGAGTGGCTGACAGGTGCTGGGGGTAGGGGAGAGTGGGGACTGGACCAGGCCTCCTCAGTCATGCTTCCCCAAGGGCAGGGGATGCTGAAAAATTAGCCTTCAACAGAGGTGCTATCTGCCACCTTTCCCCGTTATGAGGGACTGTGGTGGAAGCTGCTCAGGAGGTGGACGGCAGGGCCTCCAGGACAAAATATCCTCCGGCCAACACAGCCTATGGGGAGGCGGGGAGACGGAAGTAGGGCTGAGGCAGGAGGGTCCTGGCCCTGGATATCAGAAGTCACGACCACAGTGATATGGAAATGGACACCTCCAAACTGCTGTCACCTGGTTCTGGGCCCCCTCTGGGCAGATCTGCTCCCTGACGGCATGTCCTTTCATCTCTGAGTGCAGGCTTACTCCCATTTAGGTCCCTAAGACTAATTGTGACCTTAGGCAGAACTCATAGCCCTTTGCTCACTTCTCCAGACCCCTGAGCATGGGCCGTAGGCTGAGAGGCCAGCCGTTTGCCTTGCCCTGGCCTCAACTCCAGCGGGCCCTTCAGCACCTCCCAGCTGCACTGGCCTCGGACACATCCAGGCCTGCCTTGGGGCCTCACTGCTTGCTGTCCCTTCACCCGGGGAGAGCCTCCTGTACGGTTTCTCCTGTCTTGCACCCTTCACCTGCAGGCTCTGCCCTCCTTGAGGCCCTCCCCGGCCATCCTTCCCATTATATATAAAGACTGGCATATTTTGTAGCATGTGTAATTAACTAAAAATGTGAGTTGGTGGGTGAGTTAGTTAGTTAGCTGGCTAGTCCCTGGGTTACAACTACCGCCCCTGACTTGCGTGAAAGAACCAAGAGAGCAGGCTCGGCGCATGTGGCTCAAGTGGCTAAGGCGCCAGCCACATACACCTGAGCTGGTGGGTTCGAATCCAACCCGGGCCTGCCAAACAACAATGACGGCTGCAACCAAAAAATAGCCGGGCGTTGTAGTGGGCGCCTGTGGTCCCAGCTACTTGGAAGGTGGAGGTGGGAGACTCGCTCGATCCCAGGAATTGGAGGTTGCTGTGAGCTGTGATGCCATGGCACTCTATCCAGGATGACAGCTTGAGGCTCTGACAAAAAAAAAAAAAAAAAAAAAAAAAAGAACCAAGAGAGCAGGGACCTTGTCCTTCCTACTCAGTACCTTACTCTTGATTATACATACTGGACACACATCCTAAGCACCTAGTAATGATCCCAGGCATGAGACAGCATAGAAGAAGGATGGGGTTCCTTCCCCAAGGAGTTTCCAGTGCATGGGTCACCCCTGTTGCTGGCCTGTCCTCCACTGGAACCTCAGCCCTAGCCAACAGCCCCCTTCCTTGCTTCCAAGCTGCTTCCCTGCACTGCAGCCCCAGGGGAGCTCCTGAGCCAGAGCCAGGGGAGACTGTGCACTCTACCCAGCCCCTGTGGCTATTCTACAGCCATGACCCTTGTTGGCCTGGAAGCCTTGCTTGTTCCCTAGTCAGAGGAGCCCCTGGGTGAAAGCCACCTCCAGTGGAGTGGAGGGACAGAGACAGACTCACTTGCAGCAGCAGAGCAGGGAAAGTCCTTGTCCCCCAGGAGGGTGAGCCACAACTACAAGACTCCTCTAGGGGGAGGGTCCTATGGGGGCCAACTATGGAGGGAAGGCCCCCACACCCAGGCAGGGGGTGAGCATGAAGACCTCCCAGGGCTCACCCCTGGGTGGGGACAAATAAGAGTGGGTTGTCAGGGAAGGGGAAGGTCTGAGGAGGAAGCCTTGGAGACTGCAAGGGCTCAGTGCTACTAGCATCACCAAACCACACAGCATTTTTTTTCTTTTTGAGACAAAAAGAAAAAAGCTCAAGCTGTCGCCCTGGGTAGAGTGCCGTGGCGTCATAGCTTACAACAACCTACAACTCTTGGGCTTAAGCGATTCTCTTGCCTCAGCCTCCCAAGTAGCTGGGATTACAGGCATCCACCACAACGCCCAGCTATTTTTTGGTTGTAGTTGTCATTGTTGTTTGGCAGGCCTGGGCTGGATTCAAACCTGCCTGCTCTGGTGTATGTGGCTGGCACTTTAGCCACTTGAGCTACAGGCGCCGAGCCCAAACCACATAGCTTTTAGGCAATCCCAGACAATGTAATCACAATGCTTTGATCGCTTTGGCTTAGTTTTTTTTTTTTTTAATGGAGTAAGACGCTACCTGGCTCTGACCTCTGCTTCTCCCAAAGAGGAGCAAAAAGGCTGCCAGCAAGTAGTGACAGGGCTTCCCTCTGTGAGAACGCTTCCCCTGCAAGAAGCAGAAAGACACAGCCCCAAAGGGCCTGGAGAAAAATGTCCCATAACAAGAACCCTTGAGGAAGGATTGATTAATTTGGCAGCAGGGTTGATTAATTCAGCAATGCAGCGGCACTATTGCCCTCCCAGCCCCCTTCCATGTTTCCACTCTGTCCCCCTTAGTACGTTAGCTTTGTCCTCAGATTCACTTCCTTTATGGTTGTGATGGCTACCAGTGCTCCAGGCATCACACACAGACAACACCATGGAGGAAGAGAGGGGGCCCCCTTGTCTTTTATTAGCAAGAAAACTTATCCCAAAGCCTCCTCCTCACAATGGCTGGAATTGTGTCACAGGACATGTGTGGAGTGAGGGTGGACACAGAAAAACTAATTTTACCAGGGAGGAAGACGGCATGGGGGCTATTGAGAGAGTAAAGAACCTCCAGGGCAGAGGGCATAAGTTGGAACCCCAGCATCCCAGAACCTATGGGCCCCAAGCACAAAGGGTGCAAGGAAGGCTGGAAATCTGGCCCTCGCCTAGGCCCTCGGGATTACACAGCAACACACACCTGCAGACAACACCGGTGTTGGCAAATGTTGAAGGGGAAGAGGACCCCAGCTGGGGCCAAGGCTGCAAACACGACTGCCAAGGGAGCTATGTGAGTCTGGACTCAGACAATCCCGGCCCCACCGCCCTGCAGGGCTGGTGCTATCCTGCGTGGAGCACAGCACTGCTCCTCAGTGTGGCCTCCGCAGACATCTGTCAAAGGAGGGCCTGCAGAAAGAATTAATATGGGCTGATAGGGTTGGCCTCATCTCAGACGCCAGGGCCTCAGCCTCTCCAGAACAGCCCAGCCCAAACAGGTGTCAGCCTCCTCCCCTGCTCCCAGTAAAGACGGGATCTTCACTACAAGGTTGGACTGGGAAAAGCCTCCACCCTCAGGGACAGCGTCCACTTCCTGCCAAGGAATTGTCTAGTCATTTTACAGGCCAGAGGCGTCCCGGAGGCTCTGCGAGGCAGTCACCCCCACTACTGCACGGGAAGAGGCAGGAATGAGCCCCTCCAGGGCCATGTTTCCTCACACCATTAGCCCCTGTTGATGGGAAGTCAGATGACCCTCGAGTGGGAGCCGGCGTGGGGAGGAATTTACATGCTATTACAGCCAGCTTTCCCCATCTTGTCTGCTCTTAGGGGCCGGTTCCTTTCCTTCCCGACTCAGTGTCATTTGCTTTTTTAGGGGAACCCAGGAAGGCAATAGAACAGGCCCCCGGCAGGAAATGAATGTTGCTGTCTTCAGAGATTTCAGGGTGGGCTCAGGCAGAGCAGTTGAGGGAAGATCTTTTTAACTTTCCAGTTAGTTTTCTCATGTATGAGCTCATTTGATTCTCTCCACAGCCCTATAAAACAGTTGACCCAGGCATTTGTATTCTCATTTGAGAGATGAGAAAGCTGACTGACTTGCCCAAGGTCACATTTAGGATGAGTGATAGAGCTGAGGTTAGAATCTTCCGAGGCCTGGGCTGTGCGAGTGGACTATTCACAATACTCCCCTGGGGACGAGGACTCCCAGCATGTGTGTGCAGGTCATCCCAAGCAAATGCCCCATTCAATGAGACCTTTTCCTAAGGCATCTGGCTGTCCCCTAAGTCGGTGGAAGCTCCTCCTACAAAGCTGGCTGATGCACTCTTGGTTGTAAGGCAAGGCTTTGAATTTAGCTCCCAATGCCATATTTGACATGGCGTAATATCATAACTGGTCTTTAGCAGGATAATTGTAGAGGACTGGCAAGAAATGAGTCACTTACACCTGGCAGAGCTCCCCAAATCCTCCCTCATCCAAAGTGAGGCAGGACTGTGCTGAGTGGCCCCGTATATAGGGAGGGCACAATGTCTAACTCTCTTGGACACGCAGAGCCACAAGCCGCCCAGCCTGACCAAACTGTAGTTGTTGTGATTCTGCTGAAGCCTCCTAAAGGACATGTGCTTCCCTTGACCAAAGAATGCAGGACCCAGTTTCTAGGTGTCCTTGGTACCCAGCTATTGAGGCTGCCCCTGTTCCTGATGGGGCCAGGCTCCATCGACACATGCCTGCTCTATCTGGGCTGGTGAGGAGGGGCCCTTGGCTAACCTCTTGTTGGGAAACCACCTGCTTCCCCTTGAATTCATGTGCTTTCCTCCCTTCCTTAAGCCCTTGACCTTGAGTAAATGCTCTTTGCTCCAACGGACAGAACCTGCTTCTAGTTCTACCTTGGAACTAGAAATTAAGTCTTCAATTCCATGTCTCAGCACCTACAACCAGGAGTTTCCCCGTCCCAGCCCCCTCCTTTCATGGAGCAGGAAGGAGCCCCCCAGGTGCTGGCACATAGAGGCATGGCTTTTGGACATGGAGGTCATCTCCTGGGCTGCCAAGAAGAGCTGTATGTGATAGAACGTGATGGCTCAGACTTCAATGGGAAGAGCTGAAATAAACTTCTTAAGCAAGAACATTTCTTTCAGTTGTTTGGGCTGAGCTAGGGATGCAAGAGTTCTCTCAAGGGCTTCACTCCCCCCCAGCTCTGAGCCCCAGCCCCATCCTGACCCTCTTCTATGGACATCACCCTCTCTGAGTTCTCCCACTCTCCAGGCCCACCCGAGGCCAGCAGCCATGTGCAGATAACCCCGATACCCTCACTCCACATGTTCACCTGCTTCTCTACCTGGGAGTCATCCTTGAACCGACCACCCCCATCACACCTTGCCAGTTATGGGTGTGTATATCTCCTGGGTGTGACTTCTGAACCTTCCCCTCTCTGGGAGCTGTTCCTATAGCCTCCTTTCTTGTGTCCGATCAGAGATCAGCCCTTCCCTCTTCCCAGACACTTTTCCTCAGAAATAAAGATCATTTGACATGCAAACCTTGTCTGTCTCCAAGGCCTGTAAGACAAAGTCCAGATGCCCTGGCAGGGCTTAGAAGGCCCCTCTTTCCAGAAAAAGCAGCCAACCCTATCTCCACTGCTTCCCTGTTCACCACTGCCCCTCCCACACACTCACACATCTTGCACTTCACTTTTCAAACACCTGTAATCTCCTTCTGGCTCCCCTCTTCTCTCCCTGCTCCTCTCTTCCCTTTAACTCAGGCCTCCCCTCCTGCAGGAAGCCTTTCCAGACTACCTTCCTGAATTCCTACCCCAGCTTGTGTCCAGGCACCCACATGGGCTCACCTCTCTTTCTGCACCCACGTTATCTGCATGTTTCTGTGTCTGGCCCCCACCCAAAAGTGCGTTTCTAAGAACAGAAGCCATAGAACTATTGGCCTTCATATTGCCAGTGCCTGCCATGGTGACCACATAGCTGGCTCCCCCCACATGCAGAACTGTCAGATGGGGCAGCCCTGATCCCCAGGAAATAAAGCCAGCAGGAACGGGGGATGGTGACAGGGAGCCCATCAGCAAGTGGCAAGGTGGTCTGACCTCAATTCTGCCTCTGGCTTGCTGTGTGCCCTTGGGTAAGCCACAACATCTGTCTGAACCTCTGCTTCTTTATCCACCATATAAGAAAAGAAAAAAACCTCTGCCCTCTCCCCATCTCCAGATGGTTGTGATGATATGGCAAAACTCTGCGGACACATGGGGTCATGGAATTGCTAACATTCCCAAACATTCTGAACTTGATATATGTAGGAGACACAGGGCACGCTGCCTTTGCTGGTCAAAAACGAAAACCAGACAGGAATGATTGAAAGTAACTCCAGGTCTCCATCTGCTCCTGTGTGACAAACAGGACCTCCCTCCTGTCACCAGGACACAATGATCTTAGCTGAATCCCAGAGCACTTCCTCCAGCACAGAAGCCACCTCCTGACACGACTGCTCACCTCTGGGCCTCCACCTCTGCCTTCTTGTTCCTTACCCCATATTCCAATAAGCCCCTGTACTGCTCCGAACTTCAGACCAAACTCTCCTTTCTCTGGAAACCTACTCCTCCCCCTGTTCAAGGTGAGTTTGGGTGTCCAACAGGGCCCTGCACTTAACAGCTACCATCCTCCCTAAGGTCAAGGGCTAAGTCAGCACAAAAAGCAGCTTCAGTCCCCACAGCTCAGGAAACTGCCATCAGCCTCAGCACCTGTGCATGCGTGTGTGTGTGCAAACACACACACACACACAATTTGGGAGAATTGCTTTCTGTCTTGAACATGATCACTGCAGTTGGGAGTCTCCACCTTCTGCAGCTGGATCCCAGGACTGGTTCCAGAGCCCAGGACCGAGGACAGGCAAGAGTCCCAGAAGCTTGGCTGCCTTCAGTCCCCAACATCCTCCCCTCCCCTTCTCAACACCCCTCTCCTCTCAGCAAAACGTGCCATCCTGGGTCCCACTGTCTAAGACCATCTCCCAGCTGGAAAGGGAACCCACAATACTGTGCTCAGACCCCCGCAGGTCACAAACATTAGCAACGCCGCTGGAGAAGCGGGCAGAAAAGGCCTTAGCCCAGAGGAACGAACACCGCGGGCGTGGTGGACTCCAGGGGCCCTGAGCCCTGGCAGAGCAGGTGTCGGGGCCCTTCCTTCACCCACCCCACTCTGCCCCGCCCTCCTGCCACGCTGCCTGCAAAGCCAGGCCTCCTGAACGGCGCTGCCAGGCCCCTCGCTGGAAGAGAACGCGCTGCCAAGGCTGGAGTCCGAGGGAACTCCACCAGCTTCCAATCTAGACCTTGACCATTTTGAGGTCTGAGTCCATTTCGGCTCTCAGTAACATAACTTCCGTTTCTTAAACACAGCCGGCGAGTGGCGGGTGGGAAGGGCAAGGAGAGAGCATAAAACATCTCAGAAAACGGCCGTGCGTCCTGCTGGACATCAAAGGGCTCTTAAGCAGCGCATGCGGATGAGTTCAGGGCCAAGGAATCGTCCGCATGTGGCCTAAATTCCCTATTCGTTAAGCATCCGCCAGAGCGTCAGGAGGAAACTCACACAGCAGGCCCCGGTTCAACGAGCTGGGAAACGCTCTGAGTCACGGAGGGACCCCAAAGGCAATCAGCAGCTCCCCGCCATCCTGTATCTTCTTTCCGCTGTGGAAAGACCTGCACTGGAGGAAACCGGCTGTGCTAATGTGGACAGGCTGCCCTGCGTCACCGCGGTCAGCCCCTCCACCCCCGAGTCCGCTATGGCCACGCCAGTTCAGCCCTTCACTGGGCCTCTGCCTGCGTTTGGGCCCTCCTGGCTTTCCCTGCTGCCACCTCAGGGCCAGGCCCTATTGCCTGTCCCTGTCCCTACAATGGCAACTGGACTTCCCTGGGGGAGAAGGAGCCTTGAACTTCCTCTTCTTTGTTCAGGGCTCCCGGCTACTCTGCTACCCCTCCTAGTAAGGCTTTCTGACTGATGGAGGGAATAGCAGGCGGGGATGTCCAGCCACCAGACCCCTCTGCCCTCTGACTCCCTACACCCTCTGCATTCATTCCAGCCCACCTCACAGGTCTTTTTATCCGAAACATCACCTTCCAGCCATCCAGGCTGTTCGAAAATTCCACGCCCCTCCATGAAGCCCAGGACCCACAATGTTTGCCCCCCCTTCTTCTGCAAGAAGCCCCAGCAGAGCCGGAATCCTGCTCTGTGAACCCGCCCCCACCTCTTCTTGGGTCCTCAGGACATATATACAAAGAAGACTAATAGCAAGGTGGGTATAAGGGACACACCACTGAGGTCCCACTTCAGGAAGGGGGCACTCATTCCCCCCGCCTCGGGGATGCCTCTGTGGGGTCTTTCCCTGTCTTCCTCCTCTTGTAATCAGGTGGGGGCCCTCACCCAAAGGCATGCCCCTTCCTCAGAGCAATGGCACCAGTGACTGATTGATGACACTGAGATATAAAGACGGGTGCACGTCCAGGGCTCCCTCGGGTTCAGCCAAGCCCTCCTAAAGACAGTCTGGTGGCTGACGTCCCCCGCCTTCTATTCCCTGGTTCCCTTGCCCAGGTGTGGCTCTCAGAGCCCTCCCTCCCACGCCCCCCCCACCCCCAGATCTCCATCTCAGCATCTTCCCAGGGAATCCCACCTGTGACACACACCAAGCAGGAAGCTAAGACAGAGCCACTTTATTAAAAACTGGCCTCTTGTCCAGCATCAATACATGCAGAATTCCAGGAAACCTGGGTCAGAGACATGATAGGGGTCCTCAGGAGCGGGGAGGATTCCTACCTCCTCCTAAACAGGAATCCAAATCTCTCTGGCCAGCCATGCCCAAACCCACACGCTTGGCTGCAGAGATAAACCCAGTCTGAGGATAAGCCAGGGCCCTCTTCCTGTGCCAAGAGAGACAGAAGAGTGCAGGAGGAGGCAGCCATTCACTGCGGAGGGTTTGCAAGCAGGGGGTCCTGCCTCACAGCAAATGTGGCCCACTGGTGGGCTTCGCCATCTGACTGGAATAGGAGCTTCTCCTGCCTTGCTCGCAAGGGCCCAACAGGGAAGCATGTAGGGAGGCCCATGTGACCGGAAATCTTCCTTCTGACTTTCTGATGTGTAGCTGAGCCCAGGGGTCATGAAAACCCAGTTCCAGTCCCAGCTTCAGATGGTATTGTTGTTAAGTGGACACCACTGCAGTGCTAGGAGCATCAGTTTCCTCCAATACAAAATGGCACCAATGGCCCCCACCCTGCTTGCCCCTTGGCTTTGGATCAGCATGCAGTAGAAATGCTCAGTAAACTGTAAGGTCCCGAAGCAAAAGCCCACCATTACGGTGATGATGAACGACCCTGCCTTCACCTCCAGAGTCTATCTCTCTGGAGCACTAGGGTCAAGCTTCACATCTGGGTTTTCCTCCAGCCAGCAGAACCAGCTTGAACACAGATGTCCCTAAAAGGCCAGATGATGAACTACGGATTGAGATCAATGAGCACCCTTTCTCTCAAAGGCCCAGCAGGATGGCTTGGCGCGGTGTGGATTCCAGCCCAGCTGTTAGGGACATTCACACAGCCTTCCCCTCCACGGTTGTTTCACTACTTGCATCCTAAAATCCACAGCTTCCAAGTTATTTTACTGTGTCATTTGTGACTGGGCTGGGACTCTGGGAAGAAACAGGAAGAGTGGAAGGGCAGTGACTGCTCACTGGGGCCCTGTGTACTTTAGCACACACCCAGGCCACTGCTGCTTGATGTGCAGGCCGTGCACTGCACCCCAGCACACAGCCGGGGTCAAGTCCAGCCTACAAGCCACTGCCAAAGCCCTGTGCCCAGAGAAGCACTTTTCCTAATTCATAAAAAAAAAAAACTCTTTATGTTGTCAGGACCCAGATACCTAACCCCTCTGAGAGGTGGTGCCATTTTAAGGAGGGAGAAACTGAGGCTCAGAAAGGTTAAGGAATTTGCCCAAGATCACAGCATGGGTAAGTAGTGGAACCAGGGCATGATTTCAGGTCCGTCTGACCTGACCCCACTTCTCATGAGTGGCTTTTAATTAGATGACCGTGTGAACTCATAAAGTGGTCCAGACAGAGGGCTTCTCAACAGGCTGGCTTATACCTGACCCAGCCTGAAGTTTGGGCATGCAAACTATATGATGTGTTCGTTAAAGTTCTTTTTGTTTCAAGTAGTAGAGACTAAACCAGCAAAAGAAAAAAAAACATAGCTAGAAGGATACTGAGAGGTCTGACGGAATCTGAGGAAAAAACTGGAAATCCCAAATGAAAAGAACAGAATCCAAGATTATCTGGGACAGCTCTGAGGACCTCGAAGGTGGAAGTTAACTGCCTTCCGTCCAGAGCTCTGTCATTAACTTGATTGGGTTCCCAGGCCCTCAATTAAATTTCCAAATTCCTGGGAGAGAGAGAACATGATGGGGCAAGTTGGGTCAAGTAAATGTCTGTCTTTTCTTTAGTCAACTATTTCCTGGGGCCATGCATCAGAGGGCTGTAGGTATTATGAATACACCCCCATCACGCACATTAAAAACACACACAGGCTCCAAGGCTCAGTGCTGTCAGATCACAACGGTAAACATCCATTCTCATGACTAACACTGCTCGGGCCCCAGGGAAACCCATTTCCATCCTTCTTGCTTAGTGCCCCCTACACAAAAGGTGTCTGAATGCCCGAAAGTTTGTGGGTTACACCTCTGTGTGTGTCAGACAGACAGCGCTTCCAAATGCAAGGAAGGGGAAAGCTCTTCTCAAAGGGAAAGTAGGAATTATTTCACTTGTTAAATTCTCTCAGAGTGAAAGCAATAGGTTTTTTAATGACATGTTTGATAGCAAAATATTGTTTCCTAGTTACACTGAGCATCCTTTTCTTCTCTTCCTATCCCAATTCATGATTCTGCAGGTAACTGATAGTTACCATATTTTGCACAGAATTGGACTTGAGATTGTGCCTGAGCAGTTGAGTAATATTTTGCACTTTTCAACTGTTATTTTACTCTTCAATTTTTACAGTAATGTGGGTCTACATTGGAAAGAATGAGAGGAAGCATGATACCAATTCTTTCTGTGGGCAACTAAACATCCATAGAAGGCCAAAATCGTGTATAGTTTTTGTGTCATAAAAACATTTAATACAATTTTCTTGAATTTTCAAAAAATCAAATTAGAAACTTCAACTCTATTTAGATAAATTTAAGGTTTGTATGTCTATTATTAACAACTATATTTGTATTCTATCTTTTAATAGCCAGAGGGGATGATTAACTTTTTTGAAAACATAATTTTTTAAATGTTTTTGATTCTGTTTACCATAATTTAGACGTTTTGATGAGAATAAATTCAAATGTTATATGTATACTTAAATAATCACATTTTACGTTTGATCCTTTAGGCTAGGGTTGGAAAAAAAAATTTTTTTTTTTTGTAGACTGAGAGTCTCACTGTATTGCCCTTGGTAGAGTGCCGTGGTGTCACACAGCAACCTCAACTCTGGGGCTTAGGCAATTCTCTTGCCTCAGCCTCCCTAGTAGCTGGGACTATAGGCGCCTGCTACAACGCCTGGCTATTTTTTTGTTTTGTTTTGCAGTTCGGCTGGGGCCAGGTTTGAACCTGCCACCCTCGGTATATGGGGCCAGTGCCCTACTCACTAAGCCACAGGCACTGCCTGGAAAAAAAATTTTTAATGGGCCAGATAATAAATATGGCAGACAATATGGTCTCTGTCACACGTACTCAACTCTTCTGTTGCAGCATAAAGCAGCCATAAATCAAATGTAAATGAATGTGTGTATTTGTGTTCCCATAAAGTTTACTTATGGAAACTATTTGTTTATATATTGCTTCATGTGGAAAAATATTTTTGAAATCAAGCTTAATCAAAAATGTTTATCAATCAACTATGAGCAAAGATAGAATCCCAAATCTGTCTATGTTGTTCATTGAATATTTATAAATTCAAAGCAGATCAATTTTGACAACATCATCAACAAACTTGCAGAAGTTAAAGCTCAAAATCAGAAACTGTAATGTTCTGCGTTACTGTGACAGACCAATATTTTTTTAGAAGATTTTTCTTCTAAAAAGACACAGTAATATGATTTTAAAGTATTAATCCATTATCTCTCTTTTGTACTTATATTAATTTCACTTTTTATTTAAGAAAATGTTTATGGCTGGGTGTGGTAGCTCACACCTGTAGACCCAGTATTCTGAGAGGCTAAGGTGTGTGGATTACTTGCGCTCAGGCATTCAAAACCAGCCTGAGCTTGAGCCCAGAAGTTTGAGGTTGTTGTGAGCTATGATGCCATAGGGTCACAAAAAGGAAAAAAAAATAAGAAAATGTTTTATCAGCATGATGGCATATATAAAGTTCAGTGAAAGAAAATTTTAACTGTCTGTACCTCTTTTCTAGCTAGTCTTTATTTGTTTATTTTTATTCAGATTAATATGAGGGTATAAGTGATGAGGTTACATCATTTGTGTTTCGAAGGTAAAGTTCAAGTTGTAGTTGGGCCCTTTATCCAGGGGTATGCTGTATACCCTTACATTGTGCCCATAGGTGAAAGCTAACCAATCATTGACTCTTTTTTCCTTTCCCTCCTCCCACCTCCCCAACTTGAATATATCTGTGTTTTTCTCTTATATGGGCATGTAGTTATTTTTCTATTGGTTTCATGTTAGTATTGAGTACATTGGATACTTGCATTTCCATTCTCATGATACTTTACTAAGAAGAATGTGTTTCAACTCCATCCAGGTAAATACAAAAGATATATTTCCATCTTTTTAATGGCTGAATAGTATTCCATGGTATACATATACCACAGTTTATTAATTCATTCATGTGTTGATGGGCACCTGGCTTGCTTCCATATCTGGTAGTTGTGAACCATAAGACTTCTGGAAGTGATCAAGAAATACAATAATGAGAGACCCTGTCTCTACTAAAAATAGAAAAACTGAGGCAAGAAGATCACTTGAGCCCAAGTTGGAGGTTGCCGTGAACTATCACACCACGACACTCTATCCAGGGTGGCAGCTTGAGACTCTGTATCAAAAAAAAAAAGAAATACAATAATGGTGTAGGGTATAAAATCAACATCCACAAATCAGTAGCTTTTGTATACACCAATAACAATCAAACTGATAAACAAATCAAGGACACAATACCCTTCACAGTAGCTTCTAAGAAAATGAAATGCCTGGGAATATATCTAACAAAGGAGATGAGGATTTCTATAGAAAGAACCATGAAACCCTGAGAAAAGAAATAACAGAGGACATTAACAAATGAAAGAACATACCATGCTCTTGGCTGGAAGAATCGACGTTGTTAAAATGTCTGTACTACCCAAAGAAATCTACAGATTTAATGCAATCCCCATTAAAATCCCAACAGTATACTGTGAAGAAAAAATAGTACTTTGATGGAAAAATAGTACTTCATTTTGTATGGAACCAGAAAAAAGCCCATAGAAACAAGGCAATTCTTAGTCATAAAAACAAATCCAAAGACATCACTCTACCAGACTTCTGGTTATACTACAAGTCTACAGTAATCAAAACACCATGGTATTGGCACAAAAATAGAGACATAAATCTATGGAACAGAATAGAAAATCTAGAGATGAAACCAGCCTCTTACCATCTGATCTTTGATAAACCAAATAAAAACATAAACTGGGAAAAAGAACCCCATTCAATACATGGTGCTGGGACAACTGGTTAGACACATGTAAAAGACTAAATCTAGTTGGCATTCATCATTTCTGATTTCATTTCACAATTATCTTCTGAAAATAATCTTTTTTTTTTAAACAAGTGAACAGTTTATTAAGAATTAAACAAAGGTATGATATGATACAGTACAAGCAAGACACTCAAGATAGTACTACTATCACAAATAGTGATAATAGTGATAATACACTCATAATAGTACTACTCACACAAAAACTTAAATGAAAATAATCTTTTTAATAAAGGAAAAAGGTGTGGGCGGCCCCTGTGGCTCAAAGGAGTAGGGCGCCAGCCCCATATACCGGAGGTGGCGGGTTCAAACCCAGCCCTGGCCAAAAAGTGCAAATAATAATAATAATAACAGAAGAAGGTGTTAAAAATGATCCACACTGGGCAGTGGTATACTGTAGCCAGCTGACACTGGCTCATGAGAACCTAGCTTGAAGATTTCTTAAAATCAGCCATTGTGGGAATATTGACACCATGGAAATCAGCAAACACCACATATTAGTGCTGCTCCCCCAAGACAGCTGGTTGCTAAATATTTACCAGTACACCTCTGACTCTGGCTCTCAAATATGCTAGGTACAGGCCTGCTTGGCCTCCTCCTGTTTATGCCCTTTATGAGTGATGGCATGTTACAAGGAAGGCTCAATTTCACTGTTTGGTGGAGCAGATAACACCCAGCTAATAAGGAGAAGCATGAGTTGCATGACCCTCTGACATCTTTTGGTCAGGTGTACAATATCTCTCCCAGGGCTCAGTGTTACGCCAGGAGCTACTTGACAAAAGAACAGTTGCTTGCTGAACAGATCAGAGCTTTACTCCAAAATCTTAGGGTTTCCGCTATGATTCTCTGATCAGTGATTTCAACACCCTGATCTACTAAAGAAACTTAGTCCCACTGGTTATATTGTATTATAAGGGCGAAGGGGCAGAGCTGCTTATAACCTGGACCAGCTGAAGAGCCTGCTCCTGCTGTGGGCCCCACCCAGAACTGGAAGTCTTACAGCTTACTCACAAATGAATCAGAATAGCACAGCCATAGTGAGTGCTCCTTACAAAGTCCACAGGGTTTCACAAAGCATCATGCCTCTTTTCATACTAGGGGATAAAATGAAGCAACTTTTCCTTCACTTTGCAATGAATATCCCAGCATGTCCCAGACCACCAGAATCCCGGAAACATCAGTGAGGTAGCCAAGCCCTTGTATTTCTATGGGATTCATAACCTATCCTTCATCACACGTATGTCTTACAATGATATTTAAGTGCCTGTTACTTTCTTTTCTCTATAGTCTGCTAGCTAGTTCAATGTAGGCAACCAGGACAATATCACGCGAGTCAGTGAGACAATTAGAGTGAACTGCGCCACAAAGCTAGAAAACCAATTTAATCCAGAAAGCAGATTGTGAGGATATTCTGCTGTCTTTTCCAGGTAAAACCAGGCTATTAAATTCCTGATGACTTTGTACTCATAGAGATTTTTTTTTTAATTACCAGCTGTGATGCCATGAACCATGTAAACTTGTAAAGATTCCTCATCTAAAATAACAACTGCAATAAAAGTTAGCATTTGAATACGTGTACAGTAATCTGTAGTTATTCTCCAAGATCCATCTGTCTTCTGCACCAACTAAACAGGCAAGTCTGTGAAGATAGAGTAAGAATCACCCCTCCTGCACTTTTTTCAAATATTTAATGCTGGCACTAGTATGGGAAATTCCCCCAAGGATGTGGAATGGTAATAATTTTGACAGGGAGGTAGAATTCCAGGGGCTTCCTTTTGGTCCTTCTCTGTAATATATATAGTCCATGATATCCATTATTCCACAAATCAAGGAGTCAGTATGGAGACTCTGCCAATTTCTAAGCATTTCTAACTATTTACTCAAAAACATGGGCTGTGGTTCCCACTGCCTTTATTGACTGAGTCAAAACTTCAATTGTCACCATAACCTCAAAATCCTCTGGCAGGGCTGACATGGTGGCTCACACCTGCACTCTGGGAGGCTGAGGCAGGTGGATCACTTGAGTTCAGGAACTGAAGACCAGCCTGAGTGAAAGCAAGACCCTGTCTCTACTAAAAATAGAAAAATTGTCAGGCCTATAATCCTAGCACTCTGGAGGCCAAGACAGGTGGATTGCCTGAGCTCAGAAGTTCAAGATCAGTCTGAGCCAGAGCAAGAACCTATCTCTAACAATAGCCTGTAGTCCCAGCTGTTCAGGAGGCTGAGGCAAGAGGACCACTTGAGCCCAAGTGTTTGAGGTTGCTGTGAGCTATGATGCCACAGCACTCTACTGAGGGTGACAAAAGAAGACTCTGTCTCAAAAATAAATAAATAATAAAATAAAATAAAAACAGAAAAATTAGCCAGGCATTGTGGCAGGCACACATAGTCTCAGCTACCTGGGAGGCTGAGACAGGAAGATTACTTGAGCCCAAGAGTTTGAGGTTGCTGTGAGCCAAGCTGATGCCATAGCATTGTAGCATAGGCAACAGAGTGAGACTAGGCCTCAAAAATAAAATAAAATAATAAAACAAAATCCTCCCATAGGTAGGCTACAGTAATGTCTTGTTTCTAGTAATCAGTCTTAGCTCAGAGCCAATATTCAATATTCTTTCTCCAATGCAGAATTACTGGTAAGTGGCCCAGGTGACTCTGGCAGACCAGGAGGAAGACTGATATAATTGTAAGGTCCTGCCTTAAGGATAATGGATTCATCTTAGGAAGTGTGGGTCTACAAAAACTGAATCAGACCTAGGGATAGATTGAGAGGCCAACTCTGTCATGACGGCTCTAGTAGACTATCTACAGCAGGGCTCTAGTAGACTATCTATAGCAGCTGTCACCCAATGGCTCTGCACTCTGCCAGAGTTGAGGGCCATCACTTATCTCTGCCTCTCTAGGATTTTTCTCCTTGAAATCAGGAGCCTGTCTCAACCACACCATATCTGACCTGTGTCTGTGGCCTTCAAAGAAGCATCCTGATGGGACCTTCCAAAGGTGCCCACTGCCCAAGGCTGCACGTGAACTGGCCTCTCTGGAAGCTGGTAGATTCCGTTTGCTGTCAAGCCAATTGGTCTGAAAGATGCTTAGGACTAGAATCGTCAGAATTGCTGATGGATGTGGAGTGTGAGGAAAACAAAGAAATTTTCGAGGTGACACCCAGGTTTTTACACATGACAAGGGTGAAACTACAGGAGCAACAGTGCGGGGTACGTGCTGCTGTGTGCCCACTGTGCAGAAATGTAGTCTGATGGCTAAAGGATTCGGTGATTTACCTCAGGCCATAGAGCTAGTAAGTGACAGAGTGGGATTGAGTCCAGGCTGCCTGACCAGGGCCCTCCCCTTCCTGCTCTCCTGCCTCCTCGTCTTGCCCCAGGGATATAGGGGGCCCCCCACAGGCACACTGAGGCTTCCCAGCTAAGCCCTTTGCATCTCTTTTCTTATTTAATTCAGTGGACATCCCTTGAGGTAGGTTTCATTAGCCCAGTGTTACTGACTGGAAACTGAAGCTCAGACAAGCTGGCTAATTGCCTATAATGACCCAAGGACTAATGACCGCTCTTACACTTTATCTCACTAGGTGAAGAAGATCAAAAGACAGAAGTGTTGTGGGAGTCCCTTGGAAAGTTAGCTTGGTAGAAGACACAACCAGCTGTCTGTGGCATTTCCTGCTGTAGCATTTGCTTGGTGGCTCAGCAAATTTGCTGACTACTGTGTCCTAGGGGACCTTTCCTGGGGCTCAGGAGTTGGTGAGGGTACCCAGTGAAGACAAGGAGGCACTAGGGCCTGGCAATGTGAAAAGAGTAGCCAACAATAATGAATAGAGTAGTCTCCTCCTGCCAGAAGTACAACTGTGGGCTGCTGGGATCACCCACCCTCTGCTCAGGCCAGTGGCACAGGACAGCCCGGGGCCAAGGAGCATTGGGAGCAAGGAGTTGTATTGTGGGATGCTTCACGCCCCCCCGCTCCCTCCCAGGAGAAAGGAGCTGCTCCCCCTCCTGCCAAGGGGGTCGCCGGCATTTTGCTCCACTGCCCCCTGCACCTATTCATCTGCATGGAACAGAGTGAGGGGACTCCTGCAATAGTGGTGCAGGGCCCCAGCTCTTTAGGAGGCCATGGGCATAGCCCCAGAGCCTTCTTCTGTAAATTTTTTTGGAGGTTTCTTGAAGCTTCGTGGATGTAATCTCAGCAGCTGGGTGAGAGCTGACTTCTGGCTAAGGGCCAGGAGGGGGTGTGGGCAGTCCTTACATTGTCCCGGCTCCATGAGGTTCTGGCCAGTCAAGGAGGAAGACCGCGGGGGTGTACAGCTCTACCTGCAGGAGCACAAAGAGCAGGAGCAGAGCTGTAGGCCGCCCAGGTGAGGCATTGTCCTGGTCACAGAGGGCAGAGGGCTTGGCAGAAGGGCCTGGGACTGTCTCTTTCAGTGAGGACCTCAGTGAGAAAGGGAATCTCAGGAAAATGCCCCATCCGTGGGGATAAAGGCCACCATGTGAGCTTACTGCCAGCCCCAGAGCACATCAGGGAGGCCTCTGGTCACCAGCATGAAGCCTGGCTCCCCCAACACAGCCTTCTCTCCCGCCCTGTCCCTGGGGTAGCCATGAGGGAGGAACTGTATGCCTCCCTGTCCACCTTACTTCCCATCCTCCCAGCTAGGGGGCAAAATCAGAGTGGGAAAGTGAAGATTCTGCCTTTGGGATGGCAGGTTGAAACCCACCAACTATCTTTTAATAACCAGCAGTTATTTAATCTGTTTGACATGTTGTTAAGGATTTACCAAAACTCATGTGCACACAGCTATGGGTTTGATAGCTAAACCTCTCTGAATCGACCTTCTCGGATGAAACTCTGCCTTAGTTGATCCGGAATGCAGCCTGCCCAGGTAGATACTGCTCCCCACAGCTTCTGCAGAAGGGGAAGATATGGGGAGCGAGTGCTGAGATCGCAGCTCCCCTCTCGCCCCGTTGGCATTGGCTGTGACCCTGGGCCTTGCAGCCTGTGCAGAGAGGAGAGGAGATGCTGACTCACAGCTTGATGACAGCACTCCCAGTCCTGATGACAGCAACCAGATGGTGCAGCCCTATCCTGAGACCACTCAGCCCTTGCAGCCCAACCTTGCCTGTCCATCAGAGGCAGGCAAATTAGCCCTGCAGAGGCTGCTGTTTTCAGCCCAGCAGGCTGTTATTTCAGTCAAGGCCATTGTCCTCTTTATGGGCTATTAGTCCAACACAGGTGGGTTAGAAATAACAAAACTTAATACCTTACCTGGAGAGCACAGGGATAAATCGGAGACTGCTCAGTTGGGAAGACTCTGCACATTCTATCTGGCACACGCCCAGGTCATGTGGCCAAATGCCCTAACGGCCAGGCCCCAGCAGTCAGCAGCAGGGCAGTGACCACAGCCACCTCCAGCCAGTGCTTAAAGATAAAAGGAAGGCCTCAAGTATTTAAGCAGTGACGTTGGTCTATGGTCCTCATTAGCTTCTGTCACTTCCTGTCCTAAAGCTTTGCCTGGGGTAGGGATGCAGGAGGATGCAGGGCAGGGCCCCCGGGCTGTGGGCTTTGCCCCAGTTCTGTCCCATTCAGGGCCACCCTCCATTCCCTGCAGGGCCCACATAAGGAAGGAGGAGCTGCCCCAGGCTCCAAGCAGGAGTGATATAGGAGAGGACAGGCGGTCAGAGCGAGATGGTTCCATCTCAGAAGGCTTCATGCAAGAGGCAGTTGAATGCCCCCAAATTAGAAAACTATGGGGCGGCTGAAGGCATAGGCAGGGCCGTGCAAGCAGGCGGTGGGAAAGGGTTGAGGGTTCGTAGCACGGAGGGAAGAGTCACTGATTTGTTCAACCAGACTTCATGGAGGTAGCCTGTGTATTCTCTTTTTGCTGCAGCAGAGAATCAGACCATGAGGGGTCAGCAGGATTGCACCCTCGTGAGCTCTCAGCCCAGGAAAGCACAGAGCAGAGGCAGCCTGGATCACAGGACCAATGTGCAGCAGTGGTGGGTGGATGGCTCCAGGCTTGGACATTTGGAAAGTCCAAAGAGGAGGGAGGCTCTGGATGAGGCCCTACACGTCTGCAGCCTTACCTTACCCTCCTGTTCCAGCTACGCCAGATTCCTCCTGCTCTGAATCTGAAGGCTCTTCCCTTCTCTTGCCTGGCAAACTCCTACTTATCCTCAGCCTCCTTGCGAAGCATCACCTTCCCACTGCCCTTTTCCAGACTGCATGGAGGGCCCCTTTTCTGACTCCTTCAGGACCCTGAACTACCATAATAAAAATATTAGTAGTAACAGTGTGCTCGGCTCAGAGCTCATAGCTAAATGGTTACGGTGCCAGCCACATACACCAAGGGTGGCAGGTTTGAACCCAGCACGGGCCTGCTAAACAACAATGACAACTGCAACAACAAAAAAATAGCTGGGCATTGTGGCGGGCGCCTATAGTCCCAGCTACTTGGGAGGCTGAGGCAAGAGAATCGCTTAAGCCCAGGAGCTGGACACCACTGCACTCTACCAAGGGCGACATGGTAAGACTGTGTCTCAAAAAGTAAGAATAATGATAGTAACAGCAGTGCTGATGGTAGCAGCAGTAATTAATACTGGCAGGGAGAAATTACCAAGTTTACCATGTGCCAGTCACTTTTAGGTGCTTCCTACCTGTTAACTCAGATTATCCTTACAGCTTTCTGAGGAGACGTTCTCATCTTCCTCTTACAGGTGAGGACATGGACGCAGAGAGAGGTGAAGTAAGTTACCCAAGGTCACACAGCTGCTTCCTCTATGGCGGAAAGCTGCCTTACAATTATCTGTATTTGTGAGTCTGTCCAGGAGAGCCTCCAGGTGGGGTAATGTCCTCCTCACTGGGTTACACAGTGCTTTTCTGGGCCACAGTCCAGGGTATGTTTATCCAGCAAAGAATGACTGAAATCACTGCCCGTGAAAACAAGCCTCCATCCTGGAACCCTCACAGGTCGCTGCCACACCTGCCAGTCATGTGCCACTGCCTCTCTTATCCCTGGCTGCTGCCCTCCCTTCCTAGAGAGAAAGGGAGGCCGCAGCAGGAAAACAAACAGCGCCAGCCCTGCCACCACCCACGCTTCTCGGAACGGATGCCCTCCTGGCTGTCAAGCATGAAGGAATTCTTCCAAGAGGGACAAGGGAGAGGCGAGAGAGAAGTAGAAATAGCAAGTGACAATGGAAACACTGGCCAGCCTGCTTGAACCATGCTCTGGGCCTTCACCTGAACATCACCGTCCATGGTCTGTGCCAGAAGGCAGCCTATCCCGAGCCAGGGACAGGGAGGCATCAGCCCCTCAGGCCACATGGCCTCCGTCCTCAGGACAAGCCAGCATCCTCCCACTTTCTTAGGTCCCCACCGCTGTTCTCATGACAGCTCCTTCCCAGATTCCTAGCTTTACAGAATACTTGCAGTTAAGTGCTCACCACAGAGCCAATCTGACTTAATCCTATTGCTCCAGAGGTTGAATGCCACGCCCTGCCCCCCCCATCTTCCGCCTATTTCCTTACAAATTGGCATCCACAACTAGTGGGTGAACATCCCCTCTTAGACCCTCCAGCCTCTCTGCAAACACACTCAAGCTCACACAGAACCACTCACAACTACAGACACATGCACAGATTGCACACTCAACCCTGGCATCTCTGATTTCACCTTCTGCTTTTGTGTCTGTTCTTCACAAAGCACGATCAGGAGAGAACTGTTTGGAGAATGGGATTTTATTAGACTGTAGATACTGATTTAGTAGGTCTGGGTAGGACCCTAGAGTGTACACTTCTAACAAGCTCCCAGGAGATGGCAATGCTGTTTGGTCCTTGGAACTTGGAACATACTTTGAGTAGTAAGAACTTCAACAAGATAGTTTATTTCTGCCTCATGCTCCTAAAGTCCAGAAGTAGTCAGGGCTATTGTGGCACTCCATGGTGTCAGGGACCTTATTACTTCAGGTGTGACTTCAATTCCCAAGATGGTCACCAGGGTCCAAAATGGCTGCTGGAGCTCCAGCCCTTACATTTGCATTTCAGCCTCTCCCTTTCTTCTAAAGCAGGAAGTGAAGGAAGAGCATGCCCCTTCCTTATAAGAATACATCAAAATCTGTACAATTTTCACTAATGTCAATTTGCCAGAACTCAGCCACATGGCCTTACCTATGTCCATCTGGAAAGGAAGCTGGGAAATAATCTTTTTTCCAGACAACCATGTGCCCAGCTCTAGACTGAGATTCCTGTTACTGAGGAGTTAGGGCAAGGAGCCTTGTGAGGCAATGAGCACTGTTTCCAATACACAGCAAACTGGGGTGATACCACAGATACTCAGTCTCAAAATTCTTGTCAGCAGGGCCAGTTTTCTCAGACTTCCAGGGCCAAACACGAAAATGAACCACATTTCTGGCCCAAAAGGCCTCCACCCACAATTTGTCTTTCAGTCTACCTTAAAATGATAAGCATCCCACACTCAGTCTCAGCATAAGATAGTTTAAGCCATGGTCAGACATCAGTCACTGCAGCACCTCCCTGGTTCAAATCTTGGCTCTGTGATTACTGGCTACGGAATTTCAGGTAAATTACTTAACCTGTTGGCACCTTGGTTTCCCATCTATAAAATGGGCCTCTAGTGTCTCTCAAAGAGTTGGTACAGAGATGGAATAAGAAAAGCATGCCCACTGGCTCTGGTGAATAAAGGAGGCCCACCTTTACACAATTTCCCAGCCCAGCATGGACCAGAGCCTGTACACTTGTGTGTGCAGAAGTTATGAGAGAAAGAGGAGACCCAGACCCACCAGGAGGTGGTTGAAATCTATAGCTGGATAAAACCCTGAATTAATGATAGGGGGCTGCACATTATTAGATCAGTCATTTCTTTTTTGTTGTTGTTGTTGCAGTTTTTGGCCAGGGTCAGGTTTGAACCCATCACCTCTGGTATATGGGGCTGGCACCCTACTCCCTGAGCCGCAGGCACCACCCTAGATCAGTCATTTCTTTGGAATTAATCTCAGTTTACTAAGGAAATTTTGGGATAATTTTTCCCCAAACATTCTTTTAATGATTTTCTTACATGAAAAACAAATGATAATCATACTGTGATAGCTTTATAATGTATTGCCCTGGCTATGCTGAACTCCAGTCCCCAGAATTCCTGCTCTTGCATGTATCTTTCTTTCTTTTTCTCTTTTTTTCCCTTTTTCTTTTTCTTCTCCTTTTTTTTGATTTTTGAGACAAAGTCTCCCTCTGTTGCCCTGGGTAAAGTGCTCATAGTGGTACCATATATGCTGTTAATTCACAGCAACCTCAAACTCGTGGACCCAAGAAATCCTCTTGTCTCAGCCTCCTGAATAGCTGGGACTCCAGGTGCCTGCTTTGATGTCCAGCTAGTTTTTTTTTTCTTCTATTTTAATAGAGACCACTCTTGCTCAAGCCTGGTCTCGAAGTCCTGCGCTCAAGCGATCCACCTGCCTCGGCTTCCCAGAGTGCGGGGATTCTAGGCGTGAGCCCCTGCACCCAGCCTCTTGCATGCTTCTCATGAGGGTGGGCTAGGAGGGCTGTCCTCTCTAGAGAGAGAGGGAGGGTGGGAGGCAGCCACCACTGCACACAGAGCACATGGGCTGGCGTGCCTCACTGGCAGGCACAGGGGTGGGTCATGAATGTTTTAGATGGAGGGTCCCAGCTTCTGCCACCAAGGTCAGAGGCAAAACAAAAATGGACACAGGTTTCTGTTCTTCTAGGATTCTAGCTCATGCTCTTGGGGTTCCAGGCTTCTCGTGATCTTCCCTTCCTGACAGCTGTGCTAGGCCTTCCAGCTTCAGCAACAGACGTGGAGACATCCTGCCAGTCCCCATGGGTGGGAGCCTCTTCCCCATAATATTCATCTATCAGCCTATCCTCTATCACTTATCAATCTATCTACCTATGTGTCTATTTATCTGGAATAGCCACTTTCTTCTACTGATTTTGCTCCAACGGCTTTGCAGTCGAACCCCTGACTGATATACATATTATCAAAAATGCAGAGAAGCTTGCCTGTCATCTGTTCCCCTGGTTCACAGTTGAGCAAAGTGAGGACCAGAATAGAGACCAGTTTATTCAAAGTCACACTGTGAGCTGGCGACCAAGGAGGAAGCAGAGTCCAGTGCTCTTTCCATGGACACGCCTGTCACCAGCGCTCATGCACTCCCACAACTGGGCCATTCTGAGCGCCTCCCCCACACCGGGTGCCAGGCTTGAGGTGAAGATTTAGGGCCACGTCTCATGTGGGTCCTGCCCTCATGCTGCCTGCAGTCTGGTAGAGACAGAGGTAAGGCTGTAGACAATTGGAACATGGGGTGGCAAGTGACTGAGGTTGGGGGACAGCCAGCCCAGGAGCGCAGGGGGCCCAAAAGTCAGACCCTCATGCAAAATCCGAGGTGTGAGGACAGGCCAGGCTGCCATGTGCCACCTGCCCCCTCTCTGCTCTGAGGAATTCCTGAAGAGTTCTGCAACAAGGCCTGCGGGTGGATCTGGAGGGAGAGCTCCCTGCAGTGACAGGCCTGAATGGTCCTGAGGGTAGGGGCGGGGGACATGCTCCTCCTGTGGCCCCTGCCTTAGCCTGGGTCCTTCACTGTCCCTGCTTCCCTCTCCCTCCCCTCTGCCCAGCCTGCTCTCACGAGGGGCTCCTGGAAGTTGGGGTCTCTCTGTCCATTCTGGGGCCTTCCCTCCAGTGCTGAGGTCTCTATCTCCCGTCAAAGGAACAGAGGGAAGTGAGGCGCCTGGGCGGGGTGTGTGAAGGGCCCCCCTCCCCACTTCTCCCCAGGTTCTTACCCCAGGAGGGGTTTTCCCCACTCTGGGCTGAGCTTTGTATGAGGCCTCTTCCACGTTGCTTTATTCAACAAACCTTTTCCAGCACTACCTCTGCTGGTCATGGCACAGACATCCCGGATCCAGAAAATGACTAAGCCCCGGGCCTTGCCTGCCCACCCAGGTCTGGCCCCTGAGTACTGCAACTATCCAAACTCACATTTCTAAATCTCCATGCCATGCCCTGGGGAAATCTAGAAGCACACAAAGACCCCAGGGAGGAGGCTGCTCTCACCAGCACAGGGCTTATGCCAAAGCAAGCTTTGGAGAATAAACAAGGCACTGCCTTGCTGACCGGTGTGGGCAGGAGCCTGGCAGGAAGAGTGGCACTGGGGAGGGATAGGACCCGAGTTTATCCCTGCTTACTCTCCAAACTTATTGGAAAGCTCCCGGGACTTCGTTTTCCTGAAACGATAGAAAAACAGGTTGGACTTCTCCACTGTTTGCTTGAAGACTTAATTACCTAATTACAAGCTGGTTGCCAGCAGGCTAGCAGAGGTTAGGCTGGGGCAGATGTACCTGCTTCTCCCTGGGCCCTGAGGAGGCCCAGCAGAGGGACTGCCCAACCAGCCATCTCAAGGGAGGAGGCTGAGTTGGGGCTGGGAAGAGTCCCAGCCATAGAGTAGGACAGAGCTGGCAGGAATGCTGTGAGGCTCTAAGCAGCTGGCTTAACCTCTCTGAACCTCTGTTTTCATCTGCTAAATGCAAACAGCAATGCTTCCCTTGCCAGGCGGTTGGAGGATAAGCAATGCGCACCTGGCACCCAGCACTCAAGCAAAGGCAGCTGGCGTTAGTAACAGAGTCCTCATTTGGTCAAGCTGTTGGGACTCGTTTGTTCTGGGGACCCAGACACCACCTCCATCTCCTTCATAAACTGGTTCTCTCCACACATGTCCCCTCACTGCCCACCCGAGATTTCCTCCCAGCCTTGCTGCTCCCAGACATGAATAGCACTACATCAAGGTGACGGGTGACGTGGGCTGGCGGACGGAAGATCGCCACTGCTGAAGTGGAAACGCTCCTAGCTGCTGCCAGAGTTCTTCCAGCCAGGCAATACTGTGCCATGACTCAGTTTCCCTCTGGTCTTCTCTCCCAGGATTCCCGAGGGGCCGTGCTCATGGTCTGTGCCCTGATGACATCTGGTTGCTGTGTCTTCAG